>PVIJ01011225.1:10432-55893 GCA_004024925.1 Scalopus aquaticus | reverse complement strand
GAGAGAGAGAGAGAGAGAGAGAGAATGGATTGTTCCCCAAAAGGAGAGAAGGAATGATTTCAGGCAGGGGACTTTGCACTGGGCCTTGCAGGATGGACCACACTGGAAAGAGACAGCAGTTCCCTGGGGATGGCTCTGGAAACTCAACACCATGATTCAAGATATTTGAAAAAAATCATAGGTAAGGTAAGAATTTCAAATCCTATGAGAAAAAACTTCAGCCCTGAGAAGAGAAACTCTCATTCCTAGATTTTACAACATGATCAACACACAGTGATGAACATAAGCAATAGACATATACTTCAAGAGAACAAAAATAGAACACCCAGAAGTACAAATGTATATATATTTGTAGGTATGTATGCAATAATAAATCTAGCCTCACAAACTAATTGAGGAAAATTAATTATTAATAAATGGTGTTTGGATAATTATATGGCAATTTAGAAAGAATTAGATATAATTTTCCTCTAAATGTCAAAATAAGTGCGAATATACTGAAATTCTTAATTATAAAGATAAATATCAAATATAATCATGAATATTGGTAGGAGAAAGCTTCAGGTTTTTTCAGAAGATGGCAATATCCTGAGACTTGAAGCAGCAAGAAGACAATTATAAAAGCAAAAAACCTGAAAGTTCCCCACAGAAATAGTGAAACTTCTGTATAGTAATAACAACAATCTATTAAAAGACTAAGGGAGGGCCTCCCTGGTGGCACAGCGGTTGAGCACTGTGCTGTGGAGCTGTTGCCAGCTCACAATGTGAGTTCAACGCCCAGCAGGGGAGAATCCCACATGGTGCAGCAGACCTCTCCTGCCTCACCCACTGCTCCCCTCAGCAGTGTATTTCTGATCTGCCTGTTCTGCTCCCCGCTGTCTCTGGTGAACCCTCTCGCCATCCCACGCCTCTGGCCTGTACCCCAGCTTGTATAAATAAATAAATCTTTAAAAAAAAAAAAAGATTAAGGGAAATTTTTAACCATGTAGGGCAAAACAATATCTATAACATCTAAATGCATATTTCAGTGATAAAGATTTGGACTCCAACAATGAACAAAAGACATGAATAGATGATTCAGAAAACAGGTAAAATAGGGGAACATCAATGTGCAAGTGGTTAAACTCCATGATCAAATAAATGCAAGGGCCTCCCCGGTGGCGCAGCGGTTAAGCGCTGCGCTGTGGAGCTGTCGGCAGCGGCGACGCGAGTTCGACGCCCGGCCGGAGAGAATCCCACATGGTGCGGCAGACCTCTCCTGCCTCGCCCGCTGCTCCCCTCAGCAGTGTATTTCTGATCTGCCTGTTCTGCTACCCGCTCCGTCTCTGGTGAACCCTCTCGCCGCCCCACGCCTCTGGCCTGTACCCCAGCTTGTATGTGTAAATAAAAAATGAATCTTTAAAAAAAAAAAAATAAAAAATAAAATAAATGCAAAATGAAACTATAAAAGTGAGCTACGTTTGTATTAATTACACAAAATTTAAAGTTATAATATCCATTCCTGAAATGATGCTGGAACACTGGAACACACACATTTTTGGTAACAATGTAATTTGGTAAAAATCATTTATGAAAAGCAATTCGGAGAAGTGTCCATTGACATAGAACATTCATTCAGGAAATCTGTCCCAAGAGAGTGATTCTAAAAGGAAAAAAATCATGTCACAAGCATTTTAAATGCAGCGTTTGCCTAGTATTGAAAGACTGGTAAGGTCTGACATAAGGAGCACACTTACCAAAATATCATTGACAATTGCCTATCAAGGAACTTAACATGGTGGATCATGTTTAAATGTGTAAAGTTGAAAAGGATAATACAGAAATCTATGTGTCATGTGATTTAATATTTAAAAGATATTCCCATGGTATTGGAGAAGATGCAAGAAAAACAGCACTTTATATACTGTCAGTGGGGATGCACGTTAGTATAACCTATTTGGCAAAACAACTGCAATGCAAGTAAAAAAATTTAATGTGATTTGTTTGAGGATCCCACCTCTGGGAATTTATCCTTCAAATAAATATGCTTTTATGTACACAGATCCATGAACATGGAATTTATTGCAGAATTTCACACAGCAAAAAGGGCTACACAATAAATATGCACCGATTAAATCTCATGAGAATCTTTTTGTGGGATATTATACAGCTATTAAAAAGAATGAAAGGGGGCCTCCCTGGTGGCACAATGGGTTAAGTCTCAGCACTATGAAGCTACCCACAGCCACTACAGCACAAGTTCAGTCCCGGGCCAGGGAGCTTCCCTCATGGCACAGCAGACCTCTCCTGACTCACCCACTGCTCCCTTCAGCAGTGTATTTCAATATGCCTGTTCTGCTCCCCACTCTGTCTCTGGTGAATTCTCTCACTCCCCCACCCCACACTTCTGGTCTGCACCCCACCTCTTGTATGCATAAATAAATAAATTCTAAAAAAAATTAAAAATAAAGAAAAATAATGAAAGTGACATGCTTTGATTTGAAACAATCTATGTTTTTAAGTAAAAAAGTTAATAGATGAATAATAGTATGATTACTGTGCCCCTGTTACAAAAGAGAAATAACACAGAGAATACATGCTTAGAGAATCGTGGAAAGATACTCTCAAACTGGGGTGCAGCTGGTATTAATGACTGGAGAATGGGGTCTGAATTGAGGAAACATCTCATTCACTATCCTTCTGTTCTATCTGAATGATTTACTATGTATATGCATTTCTTTCCAATGAAAATAACTGTTAAGAAAGGTAGTCTAAAAAATATATATCAACAATTAACATAGCTTAGATGGAAAAAGGCAAATTAAATCTGTTCAATTACTTTGGTGAAGCTATATTGGCATGGTCACAGATGAGATCTTAACATCAGAAAATTAAATTAATTGAGGATTAGTGGAATACTATTGCAAGTCATTTCAAAATGTTATCTCAATGTTTTTTAATGTTCTCACTGAAATAAAGATTAGTGCTGAGGGGAGGGACCGGACTAAGGAATTAGCTAATAGCTTCATAAATATGTTGCTCTGAGATGAGTAAATGGAATAATGGATGAAAGAGAGCCTGCAAAGTGGTCCAGGAATCAAGCTGTTAGCCTAAGTACTAGGAAGGGACAGCCTGAGTCTGTTTGTGGTGGGGCGGCTGGCCAGGGAGAACCAGAGCAGAACTCGGGGTTCAGACCTAGAAAGCATGAGAGGGGGAACTGGGAGAGCTTAGGAAGAGGGTCCAGGCAGCAGAACTCGAAGAAACCAGTCCTCTGGTTTCCAGTTGAGGCGTGGTGGGCATGGGGTTGAAGAGAAACATTTACAGATAGTCCCAGATTTATGATGGCTAGACTTAGGATTTTTTCAGTTTCACAATGGTGTGAAAATGATACTCATTCAGCAGAAACCCCAGTAGGGCACTCTCAGGATGCCAGGGAGTGGCAGCAAGCTGCAGCTCCCAGCCAGCATTTTCGACTTACTGTATTTTCAACTTAGGTTTATGGGGAGGTAACCCCAGCATAAGTGGAGATGATCCATGGGAATCCCATAAATCTTAAAATAAGACATTTTCTTAGAAGGGCAAGGCCAACCCCTCTATCTATAAGATGAGTACTCTAGAAAATTTAATTTCTCATGCTTCTCAGTTAAAAAAAAAAAAGCGTGCTCCCCCAACATATGTATATTTATTTATTTAATGCCTAAAGTACTATTATACTAACATGTTATATGCATTATAAAAAGTGGAGAAAAGCTACTTTTAAAAGATAGGCTCAGCCTGAAAAGCTTAACATTTTAAAATATTTTCTTCCTTTAAATAGTATATAAAGTGAATATTATATTTAGGAAAAGTTCTATAGTTAAATATACTACAAAGTTTACAAAAACTTGGCTCAACACTTTGGCATGTGATAATTCACAAATATGGTTTGAGATGCAGAATAAAAGGACATAGGTTTTGAGGGCTGCCACAGCTAAAGATAGGTAAATCCAAAAAGAAGTACATTAATGGCAGTATTTATTCAAAAAGAATATTCATTCTCCAATGCAGTAGTACAAAGGTGTGGGTTCAAATTTTGTGTTCATTCTCAACTTAGTTAAGTTTTCCTGGTAAAGTCATTAAAAAGTGCTGCCTTTTAAAATAGTTCCTAACCTCCAGGGTCTCTGAAATCCTTTGGAAGACTTAAAACATAGGAAATTCTGTTCTCAAGATTTCAAATATGTACATGAATCTATTGTTGACAAAAAAACAATTTTTTAATGAGAAAAGGGGGCATGATGTGTGGAAAGGTTTCCAAAAATCATTTTGGAAATGCTCTTCCGAAAGCATGAGATTCTTTCGAATCCAGGCATACTTATTTTACTGTGCTTTGCTTTACTGGCTTTAACATGCAAGCAAGTCCACGGGCCACGCCATTTTCCCCTGCAGTGTTCACTGTGTCTCAGCGTCCCATTTCATTAAGGAGTGGATGTTGGCTTTATCAGACATAATGCTACTGCACACTTAATAGACAACAGGATAGTGTAAACATAACTTTTATATGCCCTGGAAACCCCCAGAATTCATGGCTCCTTTTAATATTGGCTTTATTGCAGTGACCTAGAACTACAATCTCTCTGAGGTGGGCCTGCAGTGGTTACTTCCTTATTTGTGGGAACACCATCTTCACCTGGGAGACACAGATGATGTGTGTTGTGTCTGCAAAAATAGCCTTCAGGAAGCAAGCCCCTGAGAACCACTTGTTTTCCTTCTTAAAGTCTGATAACTGAGTTAAGTGTGATGCCTCTAGATAAACATCAGACCTCTCCATGGTAACACTTTACATGGGTAGTGCCTGTCTTAAGAGAGAACAGTAAAAGTTGGATGGATATGATGGAGGAGAGATAACACAAGATAAGATTAGAACTAGACCCACACAAGAAAGTAGGGGTAGAAGAAATCAACATAACCATTAGCATAATCCCTAAGTGCCAGCTCCTAAATTACAAACCATAGGTAGAAGCTAGACAGCAGTCTCTAGGCCAAAGATATGGAGATCGAGCCCATTGTAGAGTCTCTGGTCTCTTTTCTAATTCTAGTTAGCCAATAAACAGACAGTCATCTTCAAAGATGAGCCCCTCCCAACTGAAAGAAGGCTATATTAGTGCCATCCGTGCAAGAATTCGGGGCAGCCATTTTCTATGCCCACCTGTGCCTATGCAGGTGCTTTCCTTTACCAACTGTCATTCTGCAGGGCAGCGGCCTGCTTGCCTGTCTGCCCATGACCTGCACCATGCAGGCCTCTCTTAGCAAACCTACCCCCTCAGCAAGGCAGCTCTTCCTGTCCACTTATGTCTGTATAAGTGTCCTTTACTTCCTTGTCCTAATAAACCTGATGGAGGAGATGTAAATCCCATTTTCTAACTCAGGGGTAAAGCCAGACGAGGAAGTGGGGGAAGAAGGAATTAACATAACCATAAGCACAATCCCTAGGCACCAACACCTCAGTTACAAAACATAGGAAGGCACTAGATTGCAAAGATGGAGACTGAGCCCATTGTAGAATCTCAGGTCTCTTTTCTAATTCTAGCTAGCCAGTGGACAGGAACCTTCCTCGAAGGTGAGCCCCTCCCAACAGAAATAAGAGGATAAAAACCCGACCTGCGCCCCACAAAGGGGCAGCCCTTTCTGCCTACTTGTGTCTGTGCAAGTGTGCTATTCTTCTTTGTCCCTTTTCCTAGTAAATCTATTTTTTATAACTGAGTCTTTACCTTGTGGCAAAACTTGCCCCGTGCCGTGAAGGGAGCTCTGGTGAGACATTTCCCAGGGTGAACCCAAGGACCCCACTCCGCTCTCAAATCCGTCGGAAAAACATGATTTGGCGCCCAACATGTGTTGATTTTCGCCGCATAGGTAAGATTTCCTGTTTCTATATTTTGTGTGTGCATGCTCTTACACTCTCTTTCTCTGAGAGGACTCGGTGCTCGGCGACTGTTTGTCTGCCCCTCGCGGACTGAGGGACTCGGGCCAAGGCTACTCTTTGGCGGGTCCTAAAACATGAGGGAACGGCCTCCCAGTGCCCTCGGCCTGGCCGGGCGAGCGCCTTGTGCCTCTCTCTCACTCTCTCAATGCTCTTACGCGCACTTTCTCTGGGGAATGGTGCTCAGCGACTGTTTGGCTATTCCACACGGACTGAGGGACTCGGGCCAAGGCTACTCTTTGGTGGGCCCTAAAACGTGGGGAAACGGCCTACCAGTTGCTCTTGGCCTGACCAGGTGAGTGCCTTGTCCTTCTCTGCCACTTTCTCTTGATAATCATTTTCTCCCCCTCCTGATAACCAGTGTCCTTATTCTTGCTCGGCTGCTCTCTGCTCTGCTCCTGCTTATCTTTATTGCGAAACAAGAAATCCAGGTGAAACCGATAGAGGATATGACGCAAAATATGATTAGAACTAGACCCACACAAGAAAGTGGGAGTAGAAGAAATTGACATAACCTTTATCTCAATCCCTAAGTGCCAGCTCCTAAGTTACAAAGCATAGGTAGGAGATAGACGGCAGTCTAGGGACAAAGATATGGAGATTGAGCCCACTGTAGAATCTCCAGTCTCTTTTCTAATTCTAGCTAGCCAGTAAACAGCCATCCCCGAAGATGAGCCCCTCCCAACTGAAAGAAGGCTCTATCAGTGCCATCCATGCAAGAATTCGGGGCAGCCATTTCTCTGCCCTCCTGTGCCTATGCAGGTGCGTTCCTTTACCAACGCTGTCCCTCTGCAGGGCAGCGGCCTGCCTGTCTGCCTGTGACCTGCCCCATGCAGGCCTCTCTTAGCAAACCTACCCCTCAGCGGGGTAGCTCTTTCTGCCCGCATGTGTCTGTACAAGTGTCCTTTACCTCCTTGCCCTAATAAACCTGTTCTTTAGGTATAACTGAGTCTCTGTCTCGTGGAGAAACTTGTCACGTGCTGCCGAAGGGAGCTCTGATGAAACCTTTCCCAGAGTGAACCCAAGGACCCCGCTCCGCTCTCAAATCCATGGACTCTAAAACGACATCAGATACATTTTAAAGATCTAATTTTCATGCAATTGACTCACCTCGCTAAAGGCATTCTTCGGCCCTTTTGGCATTTCTGTCTTAGCTTCTTTGCTGCATTGACTTTCCCAAGACCAAAGGAGCGAACCAACTTGGTGTTCAGTTTTATTTTAGTAAACTTGCTGTGAAGTCTTTTTTATTATAGTGAAAGCAGCTGTTACCTTACATAATTTTTCTTTAAAGCATTATTTTAAGTACCGAAGTCATTGACTTTTGAAAATACATCTTTTCTGGTACCTCTTTTCTTTAGTGACTCACAAATAAGTAGGTGTTTTATTTCATTATTGAAACAGAAGGAAGCAAACCCCCTTATTTGGAACATGCAAGAAGCAGCAGCGCTTTCCCCACACCTCACACTGCTCCTGTAAAACTTGTGCAACGCTTCCTTGCATATTCCAGGAGAATCTGCTGACAAAATCATGACTTTCATTTTGTAGCTATATTGTTTTCCACGTATTATTTTAGTTATTTTTACCTCATCAGGAAGAATGAGTATTTTCCTAATGGCATGTAGCTTTTTGTCTTCAGCAATTAAGTAAAAAAAGGACTGCAAACAGGCTCTTAAATATTCAGTGTAGTAAAACTCTGAATTAGGTATTGTATAATTTTAAACCTTGCTAAAACTATTTGTATTCATGGCATGGATAGGATGACGGCCTCATTACCATCATTAAGTATTACCTCAAGGCACAATCTTCTCTTTAATGAGAGCAGCTAGAAATTTTTACTTCACTAGTCTCTCCATAGCTTTGAGTTTCATTTCTTGGTCTGACTTCTTGTCAGTCTGAATAGTTTGTCATCATTTTTACTGCCTAATGTGGCTGAAACTGTGACTTGTAAGAGACAGGCCAACCCAACCATTTTCTCAGGGTTTGCTTATATCTGCATTCATTGTATTATTTTCAATTCTCTTTTTCCCCCCTCAAGAATTATAGTTTATCTGACCATTTGGTAAATGTTAATTTAAAGCGAAATAATGGAATTCATAAATATACATGGCCCAGTGAGCTACGTAAACTACAGTCCCTTGAAATAAGTCAAAAGTTAATTAACCAGTGAGGTTGACTTTGTGGCCCCTGCTTCCCTCAGGTCTCTGGGACCCCTGCTGAACGGCCAGGGCCTAGATGTCTGGCAACCAGAGGGGACCCAAGAAGCTTTGCATACTTGTGCCTGCTCTCTTGGAACCACGAGGTGAATAAGCCACTGGGTGATGAGACATGGCCCAGGACCGCCATCACCCCCGACAGCTACCCAGTCACCCCAGAAGCAGACCTCCAGCTTTGCACAAATGTGTGAACCCAGCTGAGATCAGAAGAACTGCTCATTGCTCCAGCTGACCAAGCAAGGGGGGTTCCAGACAGTCAAGTTCAGGGCCTCCCTGGTGGCGAATCGGGTTAAGCACAGCACTATGAAGCTATCCACAGCCACTGCAGCACAAGTTCAATACATGGCCGGGGAGATTCCCACATGCGCAGCAGACCTCTCCTGCCTTGCCCGCTGCTCACCTTAGCAGCGTATTTCAGTCCATCTGCCTGTCTGCTCCCCACTACGTCTCTGGTGAATCCTCTCACCACCCTGCACCTCTGGCCTACACCCCACCTTGTATGCATGCATAAATAAATAAATCTTTTTTTAAAAAAGAAAAGACAGTCAAGTTCAAAACTGCACTTCATCTCTTGATATGGCTCAGTTATCCCAACCCTGGTACCTGACTCATTCATTTATCTCAACTTTTGGTGGACTCGTTTTGGTCTTTATTATGTTTTGAATATGGCTCAGTTCAACATAAGGTTTCCTTTAGCCACATTTCTCGCACATCTCCAATAAAACCACTTTACATTCTTAGAAAAAAAAAATCACACAAGACATGGGGCCCTCTTGACATACTGGTTGAATAAGGATACCCATCTCAATTCATAGATAAAATATTAGTAAAGCTCAACTTCTTTTTTGGTGAGATAAAAATATATCTTGGGATACTAACAAGTTTTTCCAAAACCCATGGAGTTTCCTGGGTCTCCCCCTTGGGTAATGACCTTTCTAGAGCATGAACCATTGCCGATGACTGCCAGTTAAATCCTTTCTGTCCTTTCAGCTGGACCAGACAAGAGTTTCGCAGAAATGGACATCTGGACCAAATAAAACTCTTGAGTCAGAGAAAAACCTCAAGACTTGCCATGTAATTTGACAGAGACCTGTACTTAACAGAACTTGAACTTTTCAGAAGGACACCCCCCCCACCCCTTTTCCACTCATAATAATTCAGGCTTCCTTCAGGGACATTTGAGAAAACCTATCTGTGATCCCAAAGGTCAAAAGCTGCTTAATAAAGATCAGTCTCATTTAAATGGACTAACCTTTGAGTCCAGCTTCGGTGCTGAGCAAAGAGACAGTTCAGCTATGGAAAGGTCCATTTCCATCCTCCTCTCCCCAGATGGCTAAATTTAAGTCCAAGAGACATTGTAATGGCAGAATCATCTTTTCTTTGTCGAAGAAAGAGCTGAGTGAGGTGAGTGTGGGATGAGTCAGCTACTAGACCATTGCTGAAGTCCCTGCACCCAGGTTTACGTCTAGGAGATAAGAAGCACCCTGATACACACACTGTTGTGCCGGTCGACATTTCACCATTGGTATACCTGGTCATTCAAAACGTGACTAGTAGTCACATCTGCATGAACATTTTTAGTACACCTTAAACTCATCTTCAAAAGTGTTGGAGGAAATTCATATTTCAAAGAAAAATCCCATGAAGAAATCTACATAACTATTCAACACCCATGTTTTGTTACAAATTTCACAAAGGAGAGATATAAATTTGGGTCCTGAAAGTAGCTGGTTTTATTTCCCTCTGGGAGAAGGCAACAACCATAGTTGAAAATCAAAAGATGGACACTCAATTCCTAAAACCTGTAAATGGCAAACAAGTTAATTAGGATCAGGTGAGCCAGATTACCTGCTTCAAGAGTACCAAGAAAGAGTCAAGGCCCAAAGCAGTTGTCCAAGTTTGGAACTCATGACCTCTTGGACAAGAAAAGCTCTAGAGGGCAATTGAGGGCAGCTGTTACTCAAAAGATCAGAAAACTGCCTGGATATAAAAGCGAAATAGTATTCCCGATTCCTGAAAATGGAGGAAGAGTGCCCACAGAGGGAAGGGTGAGGAGTAATGCCATAATCATACTAAGATGCTTTACCTTTTCTCTCTTTTTGATTTATAGTCTCAATCCTTGAAAGCAATGTTAATGGTTTCAAAACAAGTGCTGTAGGTGGGATATCTGGGTCAGTTACCCAGTGGTTAAGCAGGAGAGTCCGGTTGCTGAGGTAAAATTAAAGAGCAGAGGACTGCAGAGAAACCCACAGAGACTAATGAATTATCAACTTGACTACAACTTCCAGCACTGTACCGACTTCAACCACAAGATGGCAGCCCACTGCGGGAGATCCTCCAACGCGAGAGCCCTCTGAGAGCAGAATGAAACCAACCCCCACCATTACATGTTTATGAAGCTGCTGTAGCTCAAATGCTTGTTGAGAAGGAAGGTTCTAGATGTAATTATCATCCATGCAGAGAGTGGATATAGAAATACATAGAAAAACTTGATTTTGTTTGGTTTTACTGTCAACAGCAAACAGTAATAACAAAACAAGTCCTAATTTCATTGGTTATCGTTTGTAGAGTTAAAGAAAAAGTTGTAGAATTTGAGTCACAGGCCCTGAATCCTACTATTCACTCTTTTCTTAAGAAGATACTTGACCCAGGAAACCACCTCCAGAGCCTCAGTTTCCTCCTCGGTTGAATGAGAACAGGACTTGCATATACTCCCAGAAACCGGGTCATGAAGTGAAACTGCATGTGGGGGACGCAGACTGAAGGCAGAGAAGACGCACAAATGTGAGGTCCAGCAAGGCTTCATTTACACAGCATCCCTGGGAGGGGGCTGGTCCACATGACAAATTTTCCAGATAATTGAATTTTAAATGCTAAGACTTGTTTTCCTTTTAACCTTCTGTAATGGAAATCTTTCCAAAATATATTACACGCTTCTCTGGCTCCTTAAACGGCAAACTGAATATAATTTAACCTTTCCTTAATGTCTGTAGGTCGTGGTGATGACCACCTCTTGCTCCATACACAGACCTGCAGCGCTCGCTGCCTTGGGCACATGCAGGTAGACAGGACTATCAGGCTAAGCGGCCCCTGAGACTACACGTTAAACCTCTAATTGGCAATTCTCCCTTCTTCGATCTCCTACATCACTACCTGCAGTCACTTCTCCAAGCAACACCTTCTAGCATCCTCCTGACACTGTTTAAAATCTGCTATAACCTAGAGAGAACTCAAGGTTGCCATGGGTAACCAGAGTCTGTGCTTGTAACAACCCTAAATTTAATTTTACACACAATTTAAAGGTAGTGGGTAGCACGCTGAAGGTTACTTCTGGTCAGGGCTGATATTCAGCTCTCCGCCCAGTATGTGATTCTTCTGCACCAATTAGACAATCTGAGCCCCAGGGCCCTCTGGGCAGTAGCCCACCCTCCTGAGATCACAGAGACTTCTCATCCCCCAGTAGCTCAAAGGCTCTGTCTGAAGCCAGAGCTCCATGCCACTCTTCCTGCATGTGCCCTCATCCTTCCCACATGGTTGCTCCCCTTGCTACACTAGGTGCTCAGAATACTGTGTCACTCCAGTTTCTAGGCTGATGATTATTCTCTTTGTTGTTCAGTAAATTGTTTTGGACTTGAGGTTCTTCTCTGTCCCTCAAACTCGAAGTCCCTTTCTCAGTTCCTGCTGTGTCTTGAGTTCAGGTCTGTTAACATGGACCAGATAGGGCCTCCCCGGTGGCGCAGTGGTTGAGCGCTGCGCTGTGGAGCTGTCGGCAGCGGCGATGCAAGTTCGACGCCCAGCCGGGGAGAATCCCACATGGTGCGGCAGACCTCTCCTGCCTCGCCCGCTGCTCCCCTCAGCAGTGTATTTCTGATCTGCCTGTTCTGCTCCCCACTCTATCTCTGGTGAACCCTCTCGCCGCCCCACGCCTCTGGCCTGTACCCCAGCTTGTATGTATAAATAAAATAAAATCTTAAAAAAAATTAAAACGCATGGATCAGATGGGGCATTAACTGAACATCCATCACATGTCTTTGCAGTACATTAAGTCAGTCATCTCACCACTAGCGACCCCTACTGTGGATAGAGCATCAACCTCCCTTGGCTGAAGTAACTAGTTCTGTCACATGACCAACGAGCTGGTCTGAAGCCAAATCCATCTCTCCATTTCGCCAAGTCTCTGCACTGAGTTCTACACATTTATTGATGTACAAAAAGTCCAGTCAAGCCTTACATCCTAAAAAGTACATTTTAAGTGAAACATGGACCCTCTTACTTTTCAGAAAAGGCTACTTGTTTTTGTTTTAGTGTGTGGGTTGTGTTTTAATTAATTCCACATTTTGTTACCAATTTGGAACAATCTGTCCTCAGGGAACAGAGCTGGTTTACTTATAGAAAGCTAGCTGAGGAAGGGAGGGACTGGGGTTACAAAGTATTCCTTGTAAGAACTAGTCTAAAAAACCTTCCCAGTTCTCCCTTCACCAAATAGAAGTAAATGGAATGTTCCAGAAAAGCCCATCTTCCCCAGAGTAGGTATAATAGAAGTGGAGAACAAAAACTTTCTTCTGCAGTTCTTCCTGCAAGATGTGTGACATCAGAATAACTAATATCTCTACTTATTCCAGAAACAGCTCTAGAAGTTCACGCCATGCCAGTGCTGTCACCACTCAAAAGAACAAGGGGTATCCAGAATCTAGAAGCAAACTGTAGGCATCAGGAGTACCAGTCACTGAGAAGGCAGGTATGGGGGGTCTGCAATTTAGGAATAGTCACAGGTTTCACTTCAGAACTGATTCTGGGATACAGAAGGCTATGGATTCCTTGTTCTCTCCCCAGGAATGAACTTTCTAAATTGACCCAAGCTAATTTTTAAAATAAGCAAACCATGACCTCATCTTCCACATTTTGCACCTGCTCCTCCTACACTTAGCACAAGTGATTTCAGCGTGTCCTCTTCCGAAAACATCCTTGGTGTTTTAAAGTTTCCGGAGTAACTCTTGTCAGGAAGAAAACTCTCTGAAAAATCGAGTAGCCACAGGTGACACGGTGAAAATATCACATGTATCCATTTTCTAGGACTGCCATAATAAAGCAACACAAATCAAGTGGCTTAAGCAACAGAAATACATTGTCTCACAGTTCTGCAGCTAAAAGTCCCTGATCTGGGTATTCGCTCAGTCATGCTCCCTCTGTGGTGAAGGGAAAATCTAGCACCCCCCATCCCCGCCCAACTGCCTCCCAACCTCTGGTAGCTCCTTGGCTTGTGGCAGCATAACCACAGTCTTCACATGGCATTCCCCCTCTGAGCATGTCTGTGTCCAAATTTACTCTTTTTATAAGGACACCAGTCATATTGGATTAAGGGACCACCCTAGTCCCATATGACCTCACTTCAACTTAACTAATTATATCTGCAATAGCCTTATTTCCAAATAAGGCCACGTTCTCAGGTTCTATAGGACTTCTACATATGAGTTGGGGGAGCGGGGAGGGAGGCACAGTTAACCCATAGCTTATTGAAGTGAGTTTTGAATTAAAAAAATCAAACTGAGAAGGAGCAGAATGGATTATCCAAAAAAGTGACTCATAACAGCAAGTGCTGGGACGAATGACTTACTGTGTTGGCGGGGTGAGGCGAAGTTGGTGTGTTGACCCCTGAAGTCTGTTGCTTACAAGTGAGGGTGGATATGTGATCACTGAGGGGGCTGTTTGCTGAGGGGGCTGCTGGTGGGGTACACTGGATCTCTGCAGAACCCTGATTCCTATTCACCACTTTGTAGAACAAACCCACATAGGTGTGTAGGAAAACTCATGATGGAAGGAAAACTGTTACAAAGACTGAAAAGGAACTTCTTGAGAACATTCCAAACATTTTAAACCCCCTGCTTAGTGCTTCTAGTTTTAAGATCTGACTAGTAAGTTTGCTTAAGGGATTTCACATTAAAATTGGGTTTCCTTTTATAAGATGAGGTTGGGGGTTGGGGACTTCTGCTTTCCTTGCCAGACTGGATAACTGGAAACCACAGAACTTGTTCTAGTCATTTGTCTCCTAGGTGTCTGCGATTATACTCAGGAGCTACTTTGTGAAACTGTAAACCATCCATGAAATTAAGCACCATACCTCATGACAGACCAAAGTCTAGGGTGGGACAGATTTGAGGCAGTAGAGCACAGGCTGTGGAAGACCAGGTTCAAATCTGATTCTGCCTCTTTCTAAAATGACCTTGATCAAGTTACCTGGCCGTTCTGTGGCCAAGGGCCACTCCTAGAACTGTCCTTTATGGAGCTGTGGTAGGCACTAAATGAGATAGTAGACAGAACAATGGCTACCATGGGAGCAACTCCTCGGTAAATGGGACTTATCATTTTTCCAGAAAACTAGGGAATGAACCTTGAAAAATGGCGCTGATCTGTCCCTCTCGGTCACATCCACTCTTGGTCACTTTGCATCACGGTTGTTCAGGACTCTAGAATTCCTTGCCTCGTTTCTTGATTCACTTTCATACTCTCTCAAAGAGCGAACAATGGTCTTGGCTTTCCCCTTCCCCACCCCTATTGCCCAGTGGGGGAGGCCCCCCCACCAGTCCCCCCTACCTGGCCCTTCATTGCCCAGGCCACTCACATGCCTGCATTATTAGAGAAGGGAATTCAGAGCCATGGCTGTTCACTAGTAAAAAAGTGAGGTTCGGAAGATTTACATTCTCAACTTTGTAAAATCTCCAGAAGCCCAGAACTGATAATGTTTCCCATATCCTGGTGCTATGGCATTTGAGGGTTGGACTGGAGACACTCCCAGCGGGAGTCAATTCCTAGAAATAGCAGAGGACTTCCCTGAGAGGGAGCCTTTGACATACAAAGCAGTCAGTGCAGCGCCCACACCCCCAGTTCTCTCCTTTATCAAGCCCCCACACCAAGCAACACCTCCCTCTTTAGCAGCAGGTTGGGGCTGCAGATACAGGGCAACCCCAGGATCCCGCACCCCACCCCCATGTCAGCCGGTGCTCCCCACTCACCTGGCCCCACTGACATCCACACCAACCATTAGCTGCCCATTGAGGGAGAGGATCTCATCCCTGAGCCGGACCTTCCCGCTCTTCCCTGCGGGGCTGTTCTTCCTCAGCTCCGTCACCCAGATGCAACCCACGTCCAGCACGGGGCCCAGGGGGGGTTTCCTCTTCTTGCCACCTCGGCGCTTTTCTCCATAGTCCCCAAAGACAGGGATGTTCCCAAAACTGAGGCCCACGGTCTCAGTGTCCCCCAGCTCCTTGGCGAGGTACACAGTACAGATCTCCATCTCCGGGGGGCTGTGCTCAGGTGGGGGCGAGCTCTCGTCCACAGCAAAGTTCAGCTGGATGTACTCCTGCAGCTTCTGGATGGCCGCCTGGCACAGCCGCTGCTCCGGCCCGTCCCCGCCCTCCCGCAGGCTGTTCTGTAGCCACCGGCAGAGGAGGGGCAGGTGCAGCCTGGCATTGTCCTGCGTGATGGGCATGGCGTTCACTCCTGGACCCCAACATCATGAGAAGACGGGCTGCTGGGGGATGGGCCCCGAGAGGCCCCATGTCCCTGGGGAGGCCTGGAGGGCATTGGTTTGGCCTGTGTGCATGTTCGGCTGGCAGACGAGCTCGGGGTGGTCGGCTTGAGACGTGAGCCTGGGCCAGCGTCGGGACACAGCAGGACCGGCCGTGTGCTGCGGCCACAGTGCTGCGGCCGGCTGGGCGGGCGCTCAATGAGGGAAGGAAGCAAGGATCTGACCAGTCCTTGGCTGGCTCATTTCATAGCAGGGCCATGCAGAGGAGCCGGAAACTGGGTATTCTTCCAGCAGCGAGAGTGTGCCCTTCCCCAGGTTCATTCATACCTGGAAGAGAAAGGAAAAAAACAAAAAATTCCAGTCACAACTGTGAGCCTTCTGACAAAGAACAGATGGCTGGTTTTGCAGAAGGAGCACATTTCTTTTTCAGCCAGGAACCTAATGCCATTCCCCATTCCTCAAGACAGCTCCCGCTATCTTGTACACAGAGACAGACGTAAGGACAGACACACATGCTGTAGACACAGACACACAGATACAGACAGACACACAGATACACACACTTACATATATGCACACACGAATACACACCTCCTTCCCTCAGACAGAAGCCTCTGGGCTGCTGACCTTCTCCAGGAAATTTCCCTGATGGGCAAGGAAAGGAGATGAATTTGCCACATCAGCCCCCACCGATATACCGTCAAACTAACATCCAATCAGAAGGCTCGGAGAGAGTGTAGAGGAATTATGAACCTATTTAAGAGCTTACAGTCCTAGGAAGTTAAAACTCTATGTCCATTTGCTTTGACCAGTCCAACAGCACTGAAGGAGAGCTCTCCCTTCCAAACTATGTTCTGACAATGCTACCAAGAGAAGAAAGGGCCAACCAACGGCAGAGAGAGTTTAGCTCTACCACAGGACAACACCAGTGCTAAGCTTAGCCACGGTTCCGTCTTTATCATGGATACCCAGAGGGAATCCTGGCCTGCATCTCACAGTGTTTAGTCTCCTCTCTTCTAGCCCTCTGATAAAACGTTGAAATGGACCTACTCTTAGACCATCCCCAAAGCCATTTCCTCCAGAGAAATGCTCCTCCAGGCTTCTGGGGACAAAGACTTGGCCCTCCTTTGCTCGGTGACCCACTGCTCGCAGCACTCATGCCATCTACCGGTTTGCAGGCCGGTGCAGCAGGCGTGTCTACCCTGCAAGAGCAGGTACCAGTCCCAGCCCAAATTCAGCACATAATACCTCCTCGCCCCCATCAAAGGTTCATTAACCTCAATTGCCAATTTTTCTTCTCCACCAAAGAAAAATTTCACCTCCATCTTCTATAAACACAGAAAAAATGATTCCTTTCACTTTCTTCTCCAAACTTCACTTTCACCTAGAGAAAGTCAACATAAACTGTGCCATCTAAGATGGAAAACATTCTCAAGCCTTCTCGGGAAGTGATTTAACAAGAAATAATAAAAATGGGAGAGGTGTCAGATGGCATGTCAATAATAAATGGCCTTATTACTCGGAAACCATACAGCTCCAATATGGTGAGTTTGAGTTTCCAAAGAATTTGAATGCCAGCTATTAATTGGTTCCAGATAAATCAAAAGTTGAGCATCACCTATATAATCACATGCCTATTAGAAATAAATTCAAAATCAAAGAAAAGATAATCCATGTATGGACAAAAGTAGAATGGTCGACCTATGTAGTCCCTCTCATTGAAAAGTAACTCTGCACAGACATATTCAAATCTTATGAATCAATCAAAACGTTGTCCATCAGGTTAACAACGTTTATGAGTCTCTGCTTCCTCATCTATTAAATGAGGAACTTAAGCTAGTGGTCGCTAAAGTCTCATAGTCAACAAAGAGGTTCTCAAACACAGTGACAGTATTTTATTCATTAATATAGTCCCTGCCGCAGCAGTGCCTGCACCGCCATAATTTAAAACCATTTTTAAAGATCCTTTGAATTAAAAATGAAATGGCCTGTGACTCAAGGAGTTATTCACACACTTCCATGGCTCCATATGTATGAGTACAGAGTAAATATCCTGGGCAAGATGCTTTTTAAATAAGCTTGATTGAAGAAGGCCAAACTTCTTCACTTAAGAGTGGCAGAGAATGTTTTTGGCTGAAGTCAACTTGTATTCATTCAACACATTATTTACTGAACATCTATTAAGAACCAGCCCTGGGAATATACTGTCAGCAGGCAAATTCTTCACCCTGAAGGAATTCAGTGTAGGGGGAAGAGGGATAAATAAATGGGAACTAGTGTGGAAGAAATCTATGACAACCCTCTTAATAGAAACGACAGAGGTACATTCTTGGCAGCCATGTTCATGTAGTATAAGCCTGCCAGCCCTTGTCAACAGATCCAAAGCTGGGCATCTCACCCAGGCAGGGACAGAATTATCCCCTGAGAGGTGAGCAACAGGACCTAGAGAGAAAGAGTTCTTGTGGAATGGTTTCTAGTCTTTAGTGTGTGACAGAAACTTTAATTGAGGTTATCATTGGTTTACAACACTGTATATGATTTAGGGAAATAGGTTCCCACCTCTTCAGGTCTGTTACCACATCACACCCACCGCCAAGTAGCCATCGTCCTTCCCCATAGACCACTGGGCCCACAGCCCCTTTGTTCTCACTCCACCCTCCCCCTACGGTAGCCTCAATTCTACGGTCATCATTCTAGGGTTTGCTTTTGTTTAGTTTTGTCTGTGCCATGGTTTTGTTTCTCTATACTCCACAGATGAATGAAAACATCTGATATTTGTCTCTCTCCTGACTTACTTCACTTACCATAATCCCCTTCAGGAACTATAACTTTTGAACAAGAGGTTCTGCATGGCAACACTGCCCTGCTCTGACTTCCTCACAGCATCTTGATCTTAGTTTGAGTCATCCTAGATGGAGCTCCCGGATGGAACTGTATTGCTGCCTTCCCCCTTAATCTGAAAGACCCTATCAATTCTTACATGAATAATATTTTGAAAATGTAACTACTTAAAAAGGTCTAGCAAAACTAACCTACAAAAAGCCCTTTAAACAAAATAAACTTTATGTTGAGTTGCTCTCTGCCCTCTGCAACTCAAAAGTTGTCCATTAATACGCAAAGCTGGGTGGCTCAGCTTGTATCAACTGGCCATCAATAGTCCATTCAGAGATGGCCAAGGGGCATGGCCATGAGATATCAATGTGGTTGCTGGAGTCCACCCCTGACCCGCCATGTGGTAGGACAGGGAAGGAAAAATCCTTTCAAGCGTGTAGACACCCTTGCAGGCATCTAGTCTTACCAGGCACTCACAGGCTATACAACCTCCCAATTCCACACTACAACTGGGAATATTCTAGTATTCCATCCAACCCCTTATTCTATCAAGTGACTTTCCTGGCACTTTCTACAAACAAGAGAAATAAAGGCATCCCCATCCACTGCAATGATTGGAGATAACTCAGGACATAAGAAAAACACACAATTTCGCATTACTATGTAAAGCCTGGTTCCTCCACCACATGAATCCAAGGAAACATTCCAGTTAACAAAATGTGGACCCAGAGAAGATTCAGAAGAAATCTGCGAAGTTACAAATACCAGCATCCCTCGAGGGCTGATCATGCAAAGGTCTGGAAACATCTTCTCCTGAAGATCCGTCCATGTCAACAGTGAACAGCCTGCGTGGGCGGGGGGGGCGGGCGGCGGGGGTGGGGGGCACCTCAACAGCCCGGTTCACTTTTGTCCATCAGATGTAATTTTCCAATTAGATTCTCATCTCAAGCAAACAGCCATGGTAAATTTAAACTAATTTTGAGTAGCTTAAAGCTGACAGCCTTAGCATTCAAAATAAATGCTTCTGTCCTGAAGTAATTTATGGATATGGTGTTAGGATCGATGGCCTTTCTTGGATCTCCTTTCAGTTATATGATGCCATCTCACCCTCATGCCCACAGAGAGTGAATACTGACTGGGGGGGGGGGGTCTCAGATATCATAATGCTTAGTGCCTGCTTGCAAAACTTAATACTACCTGAAAAAAAAAATCTTACTGCATACTATTTAATTTCTGTGTTAGAGAGAACTTCAACTTTTCCCAGGGTGGGGCAGAAGGACAATAGTGAAAAAGACTGAGAAACACTGAACTGGGTGAGACTAATTATCCGCCCAGGGACACCCAAAGCCAAAGGCTAAATCCTGTAACTGTCAGGGGGGTGAAATAGTCCTCTGTTTATCCACACCTGGCCTCAAAGACAGGTTCACGCCTGAACGTCTCCTTTGGCCAAAATAAGTAACACCTCTCACTGAAAAGAAACTTCACAGAGACATATTCAAATCTTATGAATCAAAACATTTTCCATCCAGGTCTAACAGCCTTTAGAAGTCTCCATTTCCTCATCCGTCATGTGAGAAAGTTTAGCGAGTGATCTCCAAGTTCTCTCATGCCCAACAAAGAGGTCCGCAGAGTGACATGTGATACCAAGTGTCCTGGATTTCAGATGCTAAGTTCCCAGTTCCTCTACCTTTATCTAAACTTCCCACCTTCCTGACTGGATTCCTCTTTTGATTTATAGAAAATGTTCATATTTTAGAAGTCAACCCAGGTTGATTGAATATCTGTGATTTATTCATTCAACAGATGGCCACTGAGTGCCTAGCACGTGCCAGGCCCTGGGCAAATCAGACAAGGCTGCCTCAAAGCTTTGCAAGGCCTGTGTTCTGATGACATTGAGCGAGCAAGTGCAATACTGTCACGACAGGTGGTGGTGGGTCCTGTGAGGGGAATTATGTCAGAGGACAGTGAGTGGTGGAAGCACGAGAGGATTAGGAAAGGTTCCTCTGAGGCGAGACCTAAATAAAGTAAGAGATGGGGGCAGCAGGATTATCAGTGGGAGGCTGTTCTCAGTTGAGGGGACAGAAAGGGCAGAGACCCTGGGATGTGGGCACCCACTTGGCTGCCAGATGAGAGAGCACAGGTGTGGCTGCAAAAGAGGGAATGAGGGGGAGAAGCCCCCACTGAGCTGGAACCTTCCTCAGTGCCTCATTCTCTCCTGGATCCTCACAACCACCTTATAAAACCAGGGCATCTGACCCCATTTTGCCAACACTGGCTAAAGGCTATTTTCTAAGCATAACTGTGTCAGTCCCTGTTCTATATGAGCACTTCCCATGGATTTCCTTATTTAATTGCAAAACGATACTATAGGACCATATGCTAGTCTCCCCTTTTGAAAGGAGCAGGTAAACATCAGGATCAAGAAAAGTTAAAGAATAGGGCCAATGACTTCCAGTTCATAAATAATGGTGCCAGGACTTGAACTCAGACCCACTGGACTTGGCCTTGCTCCTTCCCCATGAGCATCTTGCCCGACGGCTCCTGCCAATCTCCCTCTCTGACAGCTGCCTGACGGACCCGGACACTCTGCCTGATAATTCCTGCTCCACTGTCACCGAGTGTCATGTGACAAGTAAACAGGTAGCTGTGTCAGAAGCTGGTGGCTATCTAGCTGACATCTATTCTTTCTTCCTTTAGTTTGTAGGGTGTGAAGGTGTATTCAGCAAAATCTAGCTTTTTCTGGAGGAATGGATAGCTACAGAACACAGTTCTGGTCAAATGGATGAAAGAGGAAATTGTTGGGTGGAGCTGACAATAAGATTCCTTAATAGAAGAACAGAAATGAAAGGAAAAATAGAATTCCATGTTGCTTCATCACTGTTATTTCAGTTTTCCCAAAGCCAATTAGCTGAAATAAACTCTAAACAAATACATAATGTGGTATGCCTAGAAGTGGTGGAACTAAAAATAACAGGACTTAAAATGTGGAACCGGATGAGCAGAGGAAGAGGAAGGGTGGCAGAGGCTAAGAACTTGGATGTTGCTGGCCCAAAAAGTGACCCGAGCAATGTAATGGGAAATATTTGGTCAAACTGCCAACTGCTGTACCTTGGAAAGTCACTGATGTATTGACTGAGACTGTGGTTCTGAAGAAATGGTAGGAAAATTTTTAGAGTATCAGTCAGGGCTTTGTCACTTTCAGGAAAGTCTGGAGTCCTTCAACTCAGCCAAGAAGCCAAATGGGAAGAAATATGACTTTGCTACGAAAGGTGCTCAGGACATTTGGCCTATAACTGCAGTTGTCTGAGAGACCCATATAACAAACAGACCCTGCAGGGCTGAGGAAACCTGCTTTATCAGAGGGTGGGGTGGGTGGGGCCCCCCCAGACAGGGTTCCCTATACTAATCTCGCACTGTTCCTCTCTGTCCCCCAGCCCAGGAATTCACGTCAACAGAAGTAAGCTTGACCATGTAAATATCCCCCAGAAAGGGTGCCTCCCCAGGCCCACCACAGAAGTGGCATGGCAGACAGCAGTGAGGAATAACCTCCACGAGAGAAGCAGGGCAGTGAACAAGGTTCCTTCCACAAGAGTCAGGAGTTGAACACTTGTTCTTGCCCAGGAGGCTTTGGCATTGCCTGGACAGTGCTCTCCATCCCTCCTTTCTTTTTTTTTTTTTAAGATTTATTTATTTATGCATACAAGAACTGGGGTGTAGGCCAGAGGTGTGGGGTGGTGAGAGGATTCACCAGAGACAGTGGGGAGCAGAACAGGCAGATTGACTGAAGTACACTGCTGAGGGGAGCAGTGGGCAAGGCAGGAGAGGTCTGCTGCGCCATGTGGGAATCTCCCTGGCTGGGGATCGAACTCCTGCTGCAGTGGCTGCGGATAGCTTCATAGTGCTGAGACAACCTGTTGCGCCACCAAGGAGGCCCTCCATCCCTCCTTTTACAAATGGACTGTTGTTACGGCAGTTATTCTATACCTTCCCTAGCACTAGATGTGTTGGGATTTGTGCAAGGAGTTATATCCAGAAATGATGGAGAAGGCCACATCTGACCCAGAGATCCAGGATTCGAGTTTTGATATCCTAACTGGATGAGTTTTGAGAACCTTCTCCCTTGGGAATGGGGAATCTATCCCACCCACGGAAAGGAAAGTATGTCTGACTAACCAGAGGAGGAGATTGAATCTACTTGGCTACATAATACCCCATTTCTCCTCTTCCTTACTAACAGAAATCCATCTGTGTGTGACGCAAATATCCAGCCAATAAATCTACAGATTTTAGTGCCCATAACATACAATCTTGGCCCATGAAATTTTTGAGTGGGGTACAAGAAGACTCCCTTTTAAAAGGGAGGTTTTCCCTCTTTTTCTTGCTTAAAATATGATGGCTGGAGGCCTAGCAGCCACTTTGTAACCAACTATTAGGCAAAGGCCTGCCATCTTTGAGTAGCCGTAGCAACTCTGCATGTTCTGCCTCTTGACTTGTTACTACCTGAGAGCAAATCAAGCTCCTACCTTGATTAAGCCTTACTAATTAGACATTCTGTTATTGCTGAACAAGTCCCTGATGAACACACTGCTTTAACTGGCTCTTGACAGGTAGCTTCAAGGTCTAGGATATAATCGTGGGTATTTCAACTTCAGCCCCATTACTTTGTTAATTAGTAGCTATTATTGAGTTCTGCCTTGATTTGGGGGCACCAAAAGCAGCAACAACAACAACAGCCCCTTAGAGAGCTAAAAGTACACAGGAATTCATCCAGTTGTTTCCTAGTACCGCTGGGCAGTCCTAGGCACTACAGACAAACCCACAACTGACTAAAAATGCAAAAATAACAATTTTTATATGACACCCTTAGGTTGGCTTTTGCTTTAGAAGAGCAAGGTACTGGCTAATTTTTATCTAGTTACATGGCTGGCTCTAGACTTGCTAAAAGACTCTACACATGAGACAGAAGGATACTTTGATCTAGACTTTATTTCATGCACAGGTACAGACTGTGCCAGGTACTGTGCTAGGCTAGAGAAGAAATGATGCACAGCACTGCGGACGCTGTGGTCACTGGGGAAAGAGATCATTAATTAAAACAGTAATGTCTGTGAGACATTAGCTTTGGGGACACATGGTGGTTTCTGGAAAGTGAGGATCTCCAAAGTCTTTGCTGGAGTTTTAGAGGGTGAGAGGTGTTCTCATACAAAGTATGTAAGATGAGGACTTAGAAGAGACCTCAGGGGTTACATCCTCCAGCTGTCAATTTTAGAGATGAGAGAAATGCACCCTAGGATATGACCAAGACCCATCAGTTTTGGGGTCTAACAATCCTTGAAGAGTAGGTAAAAAGAAATGAATAAAATAAAATAAAAAAAGAACAATGACAGTTACTCTGAGAATCTCAGGTTTGAAGCTATTGGATGTCTTAAAAACAATAGCTTAAAATCTTTGTCCAGGGGCCTCCCTGGTGGCACAGTGGTTAAGTGCTGCACTGTGGAGCTGTTGGCAGCGATGACGCCAGTTCAATGCCCGGTCGGGAAGATTCCCACATGGCGTAGCAGACCTTTCCTGCCTCGCCCGCTGCTCCCCTCAGCAGTGTATTTCCCTCAATCTGCCTGTCCTACTCCCCACTCTGTCTCTCGTGAACCCTTTCACCGCCCCAAGCCTGACATGTACACCAGCTTGTATGTATAAATAAATCTTTAAAAAAATAAAATCTTTATCCAAATAACAAAGAACAGGAATGAGTAGAAATTGCAAAAACTTGTAAAACATCATGAATGTTTTCTCTCAAGAAGAATGCAAGAATCAGTGACCAGAAAACTGAAGTGAGTATCATAAACATTATTTCTGTTCCCTGTTTCTCAAGTGTATTTACTGTGGCTTCAAACAAATACATACATTTGCACATCTGCAGTTTAAGACTATCAGGATTTGTCCAATTCTGTATGAAGAATATTTCTTGATAAGATTAGGAATCTCAATTCCAAAAGAGCACAAAGAGGGGCAAAGAGGGCGTTTATGAGATCATGTGCTTACTTGTGCTGCAATAGCAATTCAGTGTTTAGAAACACTCTCTCTGTACCAGAGGGCCATCGACTGGGACAGTCACACAAGACAACAGTGAGGTTGCTGTGAGTGACCTTTTAATCTGCCCACATCATGTCCACTTTGTATGGCTAGACAGCCACGACACACCAACCTGTCATCCACAACCCTGCAGATCATGCCATCAACATATAACATGCATGACAGCAAGTTCTGCTTCAGTGACACTGGAGTTATTTTTTTAATGGATAGTTATTTTGCAACCCGTCTCAGAACAATTGTGTTCTTTAGATACTTCAGGTGTTCAGATGGGTAAATAATCTACTTTATTTAAATCTTAGCATGTACCTGCACAGGATCTGACCTCATCATTAATTAACAATGACTTTAATATTTATAATAGCCAGTAACATTAGCTTGCTGCTATTAGCTAGCCAGGTCCCCAGGCAAATCACTTAGCATCTTTCAGCCTCAGTGTCTTTATCTGCCAAGTGAGTGGTTCTATGAAGTTTCCCTCCAGTTCCAGCCTTCTCCTGGACTTTGGAGCTGAGCTAGCAAATCAGGGATAGAGTCACTAGCCTCATTAAGAAGCATCCACACAACACACGGAAGCTTTAAACTGTAGAAGAGATGGGCCAAATTGCTTTATCAGATTTTGAGTATCTGCCAAGATAAAGGGAGAAGGAGGGGGACCCTGGGTGGTTTTACATTCATGTGCTACAACCAGAGTTCAGCTCTTTCAGAAGACAAGAAGAAATATATCCTAGTGAATAAAAGCTCTTTAGAGCAGCAGAAAAAACCCCAAGATTTCAAGAAGGGTGGGAAAGAATAAATAGGAAATTCGGTGTTTCCATTGAGGCCCCACAGACTTTCCAATTTGGTCAAGGCCTAAACTGTACATAGACTGGCCTCCATCTCCTCCCCTCCCAGAATGCTTGCAGTATCAGAGCTGGAGTGCCTGGTGTGGAAAGAGTATCCTCAGAGGATACCACAAGATCACGGCGCACAAAGGTTCAGACCATGTGTCTCTCTAAGAAGCATCCCATTTTCCCACGTCTCCTCGTGGGAAAGGCTGCAGACACCAGTCATGAGAAGGCAGGGAGTGAGGGGAGTGAGAGAAGACAGACTCCTCATTGACCTCTTGCAGGCAGGAAACTGGAATTAAGGAGAAGGAACCACTTGGAAGGAGTAGGGTATACCAGTCCCCACCTCGATGGCCCCTGTGACTACCTGTGTGCCGCCATCTTGGTCTTTAAAAAGGGTGGGAGAGAAATGACCCTGGACCTACTCTTCAGATCCTGCTGTTGCTGGGTCAATGTTAATGTGCATACGTCAAAGACGTGGTTGGAGAAGGCCCCTGGACGGTCCGTGAGACACCAGGAGGTGACCCTGGTCTTGGTCAGCTTCCCACCCTCCATGTCTTTAGCCTCCCAAGCTCACAAACATTGAAAGAACTTTTGCGTCTATGTAGATGGACTGCACCAGCAAGCAAGCTCGCTCATTAATTTTCCCTTGGAAATATCACTATGAAGCGGCAGGGTGTTTGCACGCAGCCGATCCCTGCTCTTCTTCCCCGAAGGCAGGATGCATAGGCATCTTGAGAACAGGGAGAGCCAGGTGAGCTCTGAGGCCCCAGCTAGGAGTGCAGCAGTGTGCTATCACCCCCACCCCGGTCTGGACTTGGCAGAGGAAGTTGTCCACTTAGCCACACCCCCCAGTGGACAACACTGGAAAGGCAGCGCTGACTTCTGGCTCCTGAAGTTTTTTCTCCTGTTCTCTGCACTCACCACCTGCCTTCTATTCATTCCTGCTTTCCTCATACTGTGTATCGGGACATCAGTTAAGTGCTGGCTTTGATTTCGATGCTCTGGATCAGGGACAAATGCATTTTAGTCCCTCTTCCCCCCAAAGATGATGATTCCACTTTTGGAATCTATGTTTTTATGGACAATTTCTTAACTTGCATATTCCTTGCATATTCCTGGTTGCATATTCAACCTCGTAGATTGTATTTACTAGTTTAATTTTCAACACAGAAACTGGTCTTCCTTACTTCTGAGTTCAGGGTTGGGGGGGGGGGCGGGGACGGGTCTCAATATCACCCAAGCATCAAGGACACCTTCCAGAATGAACATAACTCCAGGGGGCCCAGAACAGCCACACAGCGGGCAGTCTGCACTGGGTATGATTCGCCAGAAAGCCTGAGCGAGGCGAGGAGCACAAGAGGGACAGAACTAAAGTAAGTCACAGAGGATCAGCCAGGGAGTCGGTTTTCCTTACCCCTCTCACCAGGATCCCTGCTGAGGAGCCTTATGCCACCGAACTTGCAGACAGCTCGAGCCCTTCCCAGAGCCTGCGGCACCGTGGCAGCCGTCCCGCCTCTACAGATGGGGCAACAGATTGAGAGGGGACCTGCGTCTCAGTCGCAGTTGGAGTGCTAGGTGCCCATGACGTCACTCGGCAAAAACTCACTTCGGACTGGAAGCAGGCTCCATTAGGCCAAGCCTCTCGCCAGGAATATAGAAAATTGGAAAGAAAAAACCTTTCTAGTTTTCTATATAAAGAAAGTGTAGAACTGTCACCGTAGTCGCACCAGGAGCTTTTATGGGGGGGAGGGGTGGTAGACAGTTGGTTCCATTACAGATTTAAAGTTTTAGGATAGAAATGCAGTGTTCACATGGCTGAGCCTGCAGAGATAGATGCTGTGGGAAATAGATGCTCCCAGGCACCCCGCTGATCTGGGGAATTACCAAGATTAGCAAAATGGCCATTATCCGCCACCCACCTAGTTCCATTGAAGCATTTCCAACCTGCTTTAAGCGTCGGATGACTCCAGCTTTGGAGTTACTCCCCTCGCAATGCTGAGCACATGCCAAGTCAGACTCTAAAGGAATCCTGTGAAATTAGCTGAAGACCGGTTCCCAACTTGAAATTGCAAGTCTCTTCACCTGCCGAGGTGATTAAGAACTTGGCCTGGGTCCCCATGGAAGGCCCCGCTCAGCAGGCCCAGTTGCTCGCTCGCTCCTGCTCCGTCCTGCCATTGCTATCCCTTCCCGCCGCTCTGGGAGCCTCTCTCCATGACGCCTTCCACAAAGTCCTTTCCCACGAGGTTCACGACCACAAAAGAAATGGAAAGAGAGATGCCTGCATTTCCACGGTTCCTGTTCAGCCAGTGAGGATTCCTCAGGGAGGAATCGTTCATCTACCCACTCATTCATTCAACAAATATTTACTGAGGGCAATAAACAAAGTGACATCCTCCCCCTCAGGAACTCACAGCCCTCAGCAACTCTCAGCCTGCGCATCTTCCCAAGCAGGGCTGCATCTTCAAATGACGGGGCTCACAGACCAGATTCCACCCTTTGTTCCTCAGAGAGTCTGAGTCACAGGAACCGAGGGCCGTGGTGGTGTGCAGATATCTGCACGTTAAACAAGCGTTTCAGGTAGCCCCAATGTAACAGGGACCTGGCAAACTTGGTTGGGTAGAATAAAGGTGTCGGCCGCTCTATGACTCAGATTGAAGACCATGGGAGAGAAGTGAGCTCTACCATCCTAATGCCTCAGAAGAGCTCTCATTTTCCACCCACGTAGAGTTGTTAGATTTTGGCAAATAAAAGTACATAGTGGTCAGTTAAATGCGAATTTCAGATAAACATCGAGCAATGTTTCAGTGTAAGTATATCCCAAGCAATGTGTGGGATATACTTATACTAGAAAATGATCCGCTGTTTACCGAATCAATTTTATGAGCATCCTGTATTTTATGGGCAACCCAACACCTACCCGTCCCCCAACGAAGCCTTTGACCCGGAGGCCTCATCTGCCCTCTGTGAAGCAACCCTACCCAGCACATCTGTCGCTGCCTCTACAGGTCTTTCACTTCCTCCTAGATGCAAATATCACCCCTGGGCCAGGGCTACCCACACTATGCAGGCAGAGGGTGAATGAGTCAGCCCTGGGATCAGAGGAACGTCTTTCTTCCTGGCTCCGGGTCATCTCAGCCTCTGATCTCCTGTGCCCAGATCTACTATTCTTAGCATAGTTGCCTTCCCCAAATGCCCTTGCTTGTCTGGTCTCTTCAAATACAGGTTCTCTCTGGCTACATGACCTCTTGTCCCACATAATACAATTGTTTCAGAGGATGAAAGGAGACAAAGAATAGAAAAATATTTGATATAAGCACCAGATGTAATCTCACAGCAATTTTCAAGCCATGATCCTAGAATTACAACCTTCCTTCCATACAGTTACAACCACAACTACTCTGATTTTATCAGTTTTATTGGTTTATTTTCTGGGTAAGATTTTATTTGAATGGAGTGCAGTAGCTAAAAACGGGTTGAAAACCACTTAAGTATATACAGATGGCAAACAATTCTAAGAAATGCTTTTGAGTTGGAGAGGGCACTGTTGACTGTTCAGCACACAATCCCTCTTTTTTTAACCCTTAACAGAATTCTGCTTTTGTTCAGGATTCATCCATTCTCCTCAGGCATATGAGACCCTCAACTCTAAAGATGGGTGAACTGACACAGTGAATGACTTTCTTTGCCAGCAGGGGTTCCAGGAATGAGCAGGTGAACCAATGCTGGTCAATGTACTATGGACAAAGCTTTCTCGGGGTCTTCTGGAAACCTTGCATCTCTGGAGACAAAGTGCCAAGAAGCAATGGTCCCTCTTCCCCCTCAGAGTATCATCGGGGCTGAGCCTGACGTCTACAATTGCTGCCACCATCTTGATACCAGCTGGAGATGAAACTTAAGGCTGAGGATGGTAGAGTAAGAGCAAAACTGAAGTTGGGTGTTGATGACCTTGTGGGTCCTTTCTGCCAGTTTGGGTTGACTTTCTACTACTCGCAGCCCAAAATTAAACTATTCTAAATGTGGCTTTGCCCTTGGAACTTCTATTAAAAGGGAATGTGAACAACGACATGCAAATTTAAACTTCTGAGATTTGCAGCAATAAAGGTATCTGCCTCTGTTTCTATCCAGAGGGCAGACATTTGCTCATCTTTATTACTCTACGGAACAGAATTCACTAGCTTTCCCTCTTCTATAAGTCTGGATAAAAATAGCTCTAGTTTAATGTTTGTTGATGAAGTGTCGAAAATAAATTCACTCCTCCCTATGGTAAAACCTCCATATTAAGCATCCTCAGACCACAAGAAGAAACACATGGCGTTTGAACTGCCTCATGCATTTTTCTTTGGCACACAGGCAAAGGCATGTGTCGTTAAGGTGTAGAACCCCACAGCCCAGAGCCCTGAAGCAGGCACACCTCACAGGACCTCAAGCCTTGCTTCTCCTGCTGCCCTCACCTCTAGTGAGGGAGGGTGGTGCTGTCACTCTGGGAACTTTCTACCCATCTGCTTTCTCCTGTTTCACACATTTTCATCAGTCAACTCTTCAGAAGAGGACTGAAGGCCTGATTCCAGGCTGTTGACTCTGAAAAAGTGCTTTTGCGTCTCAGGGATTCGAAATGGTACAGCAAAGGTACAGATGGCTAAAACTGAGAAAGACTTGACATTAGGGAAGCCTGTGGTCTTCACAGGAAAGCCACTAGACCCTAAAGACATCTTCAACCCACCAGCAAAGACATCACTAGTGGAAGGATGGCACCACACCAGGGGCACTTATTTCAGTACAGCAAGGCTGAAATACAGCAAAAGAGGAAAAGAAAATATATGGATTAATCATGGACACTAATAAAAACAAACATGTGAAACTGGCAAGAGAATGAAAATAGACATACCAAACCGAGGCCAGTTCATTCCATGAATATTTACCGAGTGCCTATCACCCTGGGCCAGGCATTACCACAAGTTGCTAAAAATACAAACTGAATATGTTCTGTTTCTGCCCTCAAGAGATTCCAATTTTCCTAGGGACACACACCTAAATAACTTAAGACAAACCTTAGAGAATGAAAGAATTCATGGCATGGGAGTTGCGGACAGCGGGAGTCATTTACACAGTTAATTCATAAGGAATTCTCAGAGAAAACAGGTTGGTACATAGTGTATATGCAGCAGGCCAACGGGTGGGCACAGAGAGGGGCCAGGGGTGTGTGTGTTGGGGGGTGATTAGTGTGAAGAGTGGGGCCTTCCCTCTTGGTCCAAGGAACTTGACCTTGCTCACATGGGTTTTGGTTGGTGGTGGTCTTAGTTATTTAATTATTTAAAAAAAAAATTATTTAAGCAAGGGGGTGATGTAACCAGAACTGTGATTTCACTTTAGAAGAGTATCAATATGGGAAAATGCTCACCCAAAATGCAAAGAAGTGGGTTACACAGTCACTTTGACGACATTCCAATGTGTTTAAGAATGAAAATGATCTCAAAAATAACTGCTTTCACCTCAGGGAAGTAAGCCTATGAGTGGTTTTTCTCCTTTAAATTTTTGGATTTCCTAAATGCTGATCAACCTCAACTTTGCAGATTAAAAAAAAAAGTGTGTTTGCATGCGCACCTGTGAGGACAGGAATAGGGGTGAAGGTGTCTAAATTGAGAAAGACTAAACATTAGGGATGCCTGTGGTCCTCACAGTTCAGCTGTGATATCAGGACTGCTTGGACCAGGGCAGAGGTGGCAAAGGAATGGAGTTGCTTCTGGGGCCATTTCAGAGGTAAAGTGGACCAGTCTTTGTGACCACTCAGCTGTAGGTTGGTGGGGGAGGGGCCAGAGACAAGAAGTCAAAGACGGGGAGACCCAGAGGACTAGAGACACCTGGGGACTTGCTCACTAACAGTGAGGCCCTTTTCACGCTGGCTCTGTCCTCAGCTTCTCACGCTAAACACGTCTGAATATGGCCCCCTCGTCAGGGCTTCAAACTAGATTCTTTGCCTTCCTCTGTTCACACTGTGGTATCAGTAGAGGACAGGCACGGTAACAATAGACTCTCCCTCCCACAGGCCCAGCCACAGCACCCTGCTCCCCACACCCATGAAGTTGGAAACTCCCTGTCTGAACTCACTAGGCCTGGAAGAGCCAGGTTTGTTATCAGAAGCTCACAAAGCTCAGCCTCTCTTCAGGCAATTAAAACTCCAGTGTGGGAGACGTCTGGCATCAACCACATTTTCCACTGACTCTTACCACAGATGTAATAGTCCACCAGCTTAGGAAGGCCAACGCATTACCCAGGAGCCAAGCAGGAGATGACGCCACACACACTGCAGCTTTGTGAGTGCAACGCTCCACTCCCTCTTCTAGCAATTTCCCAAAGCCCCCATTCAACAAGGAAAACGTGGATCTGATTAGGAGGTTTTACTTGGGCCAAACAGTTGCAGCCCATTCTCATCAGGCAGACAGGAGGGGGGCCAATTTCCATCAGAAGAGCCAGGGGAAATGAGTGACAACTATAGAACTGATCTGGCTGGGCCAGGGAGAAGGAGCTGCAAAGGAGAAAATTGCCTCTATTAAGTCAAATCCTCCCTTGGATAATGGACTGGAGAATCAGTGCCAGCCTACCACACTCTTTACTTGATCCCATTAATCTGTCTTCCCTCCATCACCCCCCCCCCCACTACATTGCTGTTCCTGCCACCTAAAACATGTGGATCCACTCCCCACTCATACAAAGATTCATAGGGGGCAAATTCTAAGGAGAGGGGCAACATTTGCCATCAGTAAATAGGCTATGATCCAGTTTTTAAGTTCCAAAAAGGAAACAATTTCGACTCAAAAAGTAATCTGCTAGCAACAAGTTTCAAAAGTTTAGGTAGGCATAAAGGCTTTTGTTCTACACTGTTTAAAAGAAAGACTAATTAGAAAACAAAACTTGATGAGTGACGTGTCATTAAGTTTTCAAGAATTGTACAAGATGATTGATATCACATTGGTAGACTGATATCACTCATGGTAGGAGTATTTACACCACAGAAATTGGCAAATGCTACAAATCAGGACAGGCCCTCCCCTAGCCATCTGTTAAATATTTACCAACACACCACTGAGTATGATCCACTTTTCATTTAAAGATCTATCTACATGCACATTGGTGTGTGTGTGTGTGTGTGTGTGTGTGTGTGTGTGCGCGCGCGCGCATGCACATAAGTCAGGAAGTAAAGTAGCTACAGCATTAACATTAATTCTGGATGGTAAGACTAACTTCTTTTACTTTATTATTAATTCCTTTTTTACAGCGAACATGTATTCTTTGTATAATAACCTACCTTCTGGCAACAAGTTTGAAAGGGAGCAATTCCTTTCCCTTCTGAGTTCTCTGACTCACACCCTTCCTCTCCTTCTTTAATCTCCACTTGCTCTAGCCTCCCCGGTTTTAATTCTCTTCATGGCGTGGTGCTAAGATCCCAAACAGTTTACCTACCCCCAGGCATGACAGACCTCCTGGTAATGAGAACAGGTAAGCGGGCTCCAGCCTCCAGAGGACAGAGCCCAAACTCAGCCCACACCAGGTTCAGCAGCAGGGCAGGATTGGTTTCTGGACCTCTGGCCTGGGAACTAAATTGTTACTGGTGGTTTAACGAAGGAGAGATGATTAGCTGGGTATGACAGCAGTTGTGACCTGGGCTCATGAATGGGACACCCCATTCCTCCCGGCACTGGTATCAGCTTCTTGCCAGGCGCACACTGGCCATCCTAGTGCATGTAAAGCAGAGTGGCCACTCTCAGTGCTTTCCATCAAGAGTCTCATTGTAGCTCGTGGTATCCTGGCCACAGCTGGATGCCTTCCCAGATATAAACCCAGAAACAGAAACACCAAGTGACTTAGCCAAAGTCACACAACCAGGAACAAACCATAGACAGCAATCTAAGGATTGAAAGTAAGGATTGTTTTCCCTCTCTAATGCTAACAAATACTTCACGATACTCCAAATTTCCAATTGTGTAGGGTGACTGAAGCTTCAGCTCCTAATGTTTTCTCATGATTAAAGAAGTCTAGGACATGGATGAAAGGATAAAGAAGATAGTATACGGACATATGGAATACTATTCAGCCATAAAAAAGACAAATATCTGGCCATTTGTGACCATATGGATGGACCCTGAGAGGATTATGCTAAGTGACACAAGTCAAAAGAAGAAAAATAAATACCATATGATTTCACTCATTTGTGGAAATAAAGAAATATAAAAGTAATTGAACAATCAAAACAAAAACAAACTCTTAGACTGTGACAACAGAATGGTGGTTTTCAGAGGGAGAGGAGTGTGGAGGCGATGGGTAGGAGGGGCTAATTCGTCGGTGGTAGAGGGTTCCTGGTAGACTTAGTGAGATATATACAGCTGCTGAGGTAAGCTGCACACCTCGAACCTATACAGTGTTGTAAATTAATGTTATCGCAATAAAAAACAAAAAAAGTCTAAGACAGTCTTTTTGAATATAGGGAGGGGAGCTACCAACACCAGTTGACCTGGTTTTGGAACCAGGTCTTTGCAGAAAGATGAGTAAGATTCCTCCATGTTTTTTTCCTACCCCGTCACTCCCTATACAAGTGGCCTGGATGTTGGCATTATCACCAGAGTTACTTCTCACCGCTCTCCCTTCCCAAACCCACAGACCGCGAACTACAGACCCACCTGTTTCCTCCAAGTTGCCCTGCCTCACATGAAGAGGAGAGGCTGTCCCACATTTGGTTGCTCCCCTCATGCGTCCACAGTATGTACAGTCCAGCTGTACTCCATAGCCTCCTGGCTCCGGTTACTCCGCTGGTCTGCAGAAATTTCTGGTTGGTCTGTGATTGACAAGCTAGACCCTGGGCTGATAGGACCATCTAAAAAAAACAGGAGGGTCTGCCCTTCCGGCCTAAGCAGGAAACCCAGAGCCAATTTTGGAAAAAAGGCAGTACTGACTCTGAAGACTAGAGCTGGGATAGATTTTAAAATTTCACCCAATCCAACATCTTCAAAAGCTGCTCCCGGGAAGTCAAGGATCTATCTTGACACCTGAGCCAGGGGCCATGTAGTCTGAGCTCAGATGCCCAATCCTGCTCTTCCCTGGTGCCAACTGGAGCCCACCCATCTTATTTTATATGCACACCGCTCAAAATCTTTTTTAATGAAAGACTTCCAGTGCCCAAAAAACTGTAAGCAGCTTAGATCTGATCTAATCATCTTGTTGAACAGGTTTGAAGAAACTGAGGCCCAGGGAGGCAAAGTTTGGACAGAAGTGAGTTAAGAAGTCAGGTCTTTCCACGAAACGTATCATCCTTTCACTTGGCAGGCAGTTGACCTTGACCTCAGGAAATACTCCTTGTCTCTTGGTCTACCAAACTCTTGCTCTCAATGGTGAGAAAATAATCAAATAGTTTTCAGTTGGGGTCCTGGCTCCATTACCTGTACTTACCTCCTTGTTGACTTAGATTTCCTGCCCATGGCCCCAAGCCAATCCAAGAGCAGACTGCCAGACCCTGTCTCACCACCACATCCTCTGCCTCTCCACACAACACAATCTGCCAACACAAACTCATCCATCCGGGATGTAAGAGGCTGCCATACATTCAGTGCCCCAAGCATAGCATGTCTTGACGCAATGTTACCACAATGCTGATGTCATACTTAGGAATGACAAGGTGGCTACGCAACAAGATAAACACAAAGTAGATGGCAACACCCACTCATAGCCTGCCTGAGAGTGCCCCCATCCCGAAAGTTCTGAATAGTATAGGAATATTCAAATAATCATCACCAATCCCTTTGTCTCTTTCTACTTCCTCTTTTGTCTAACACAGAGAAGAACTTCATCTATTGTCAGAGAGGTTCCTAATTTACAAACTGCTAATACATTAGATTCAAAGCTCTTCCCCAGGCAATTCCATTAAATCGTGCTTATTTGCACAAATTCTTCCCTTCGCAAATAGCATTGCTGTGCTGTTGCCTTTAACAGCAAGCTTTCCTAATGATTCAACCAAGCACTCTGCTCTACAAAAAAGAAGGCATGCAGACTTTCAAGACCACCATTCCTGGAAAAAATGAGATGCACTTAAAAAATGAGGACTATAGGCAGTGAAAGTAAAAAGATGGAAGACAAGATCCAGAAGTACAGCCAGTCATGGTTTGACTATTTCTCTAAAGTTGAGATGCTAAAAAAGCTGGAACCACAGCAGAGAAATGGCCTGGTTTGCTCTTTTGCAGAGAAAGCACCCCTCTGAATGCAAGTTCATAGGGCTTTCTCCTCACTGGGCTTGGTTTATGTCAGGCTATTTTGGGGTGGACATTGCTACTAGCTTCTCTCTCAAGGAATCTGGCTTAGTCCAAGAAAAGCCACAACTCTAAAAGAGTGGGGAGCTGGTGCCTGCTCTTGACCTATTGAGGAACCCCCATCTGTTAACAATTCCTAACCCCACTGAGAGCCAAAAGCAGCAAACCAAATAGGAACTAGGAGTGACACAGAGTTACCTGAGACTGTCGCTACTCAGGATGAATTCCCCAAGCCCAGAAAAGCATCCCCAAATACTCTTTTCCCACCCAAATGCCTGCTTTTCATTGCAAATGAAACGCATTCTGAAGCACACTCGAGGGACCCATCCATTGGCTTCATTAGTTCCCACTTGGCCCCGCTGGCGTCTCTCTGCACTTGGCTCTGGGAGGCTTTCTTCGAGCCTGTGGGAGACGTGTGAGTGCAGGTTTGGTGTCAGACCACGAGCCTCGAACACGCTCGGTTTGGTTTAAGAAAGCTGTGATAAAACTAAATTATCTGACACTTTTTTCTTCATCCTCTTTTCTTCCCCTTCCCCAACACAACAGGCTCCAAACGTGACCTACTTTCTCTTTCTTTGTGATTATGCAGAACTCACCAAGCTTTTCCTTGAGCCTGACTAATATTTCCAGTGACACGCTTTTCAGCTTTCCGAAGCATCCCCATCAGCCTGCCACAGCACATAAGTCGTGGTGAGATGACCGACAAGGACAGACGCTTTACAAAGACTTTGCTGGGGGACTCAGAAGAGGCCTTCACTGTGCACAAGAGAAAAATGACACAAAGTCCAAATGCGGCCCCTGGAAAGTCATTATTAGCATTGAGTCTGAAAGTTTTCATCAACAAGAATCAAGATGTTATTGATGAACTAAGTGGATCTGAAACTCCTCACCACAGCGGGAGTCCTGTGACTCTGGACTTTGGCCTCGCTGGCTTCCTGCCACACTCCCAGCCCACTCAGACATGTCCGAACGCTGCGTTTTACATTAAAAAGTAATTGACTTCTTCCAACTGTCAGGGAATCAAAACACAACAGGGTTTTAAAATATTGGGAGGAATGATTTAAAAACAAAAGCCAAGCGGCCAGTTTGGGCGGAAACCTGGCTGGATGAGTCAAAATTAAGTTGGTATTGATTCCCCATTTTTATCTTGGAGGCTGTCTGACCCGCTGTCCTTTTCTGACATCGAAACTCCGAACTACAGTTGGAAGTTGGAAAATATCTGCTTAGTGACTTTAGAAAAGTCGCCGCTTGCCTGAAGTCTGGCATGAGGATTCTGATCCAAAGCTTCCCTTTCATCCTCAGTGAGGTGAAACAGAGCCTGCAAAATGTTTACTGGACAAATTGTTCAAAATGGAAACAGATCTGCAGCCTCAGGAGCCATCTATCCAGGTTAGCTCAGCTGCATGCCAAGTCGGTCTGGCTGGTCAACCACACACTCTGCGGAGGTCTGAGGGGCCCGGAAAATCACCACATCGGGCGGGTCTCACCAGATGCCCACAATAGTGTGGGGAGACACGTCTCCAGCTCTAAGCATGGCCACCGGTGCAGACTAATATCCAAGTCCACTGCTATGAAATAGTCCCATTCCGAAAGGATCTGCAAGCACCTCTGGGACCACATTGTGTCTAGGTAGACAGGGGAACAGAACAGGTGCTGTCCCTGGTTTAGAAAGCTTGTGAGAATAAAGATCAGGGCCAGGATAACAAGTGTCCCACAGGGGAAGCAGAGGGCGCTCTCCATTCTGCGTCTCTGCTGCCCCACTGCCCACATGGGAGTTCGCGTGACGCCTGCACCCGTGGACCTGCGCAGCACCAGCAGTAATCCTCAGGACAACTGTGACGTCAGGCAGGAAGACCGACAAGCTGCTCCGTGACATCCTGAGACTTGGCATCAATGGATCCTCCTAAGCACCGAGGCCTCATCTCTCTTGCTCGCTCCCATTCTGGCCTCGCGATACTGCCCGTTTCGTCACTGACGATGGAGCATGGTGCAGGCTGCCTGCTGGCCTCCCCGCGCTGAGTCCACCAGGAGACCCTGGTGCCATGCTTGGTCTGATGCTGTTGCTGCAGCCCCCAACATGAGACCCTGCCAGCTCACCTGCTGGCGAGCCCTTGCTCTAGGCGTGGCCCCACTCTTGCACCACCTCTCTTCTTGCTTGGCCTGGGTCAAGCCTCTAGGTGCCCAGGCAAGAGCAGAGGAAGAGCTGACCTCCGAGGGGAAGAGGGAGGCTGCTTGGGAGTAGGTCTGGCTGTTCCCAATTTATTACTCTGCCTTCAAATATGTCACCAAAAACTATTTGGCTAGGAAGCTCTCTGCTCAAACTGGATAAAGTGAAATGGCTGAACAATAGTTGGCACAAGAGACCTGGAAAAATCCTCTCAAGAATAACCTGAGAACAAGCCAGGAGCTCCCTCCTCAAGCTCAAAGGAGATCATTCATGGAAAAGTAAGGGCTTGAGGAAGGCCCCTAGACTGCCAGTGAGGCCTGACACAGGGCTTCACTGACTCTCTGGGCCTCAGTTTCCCCATCATGTACACTGCAAATGATATGGCCACATGAAACCTGTAAGCAGGCCTCCATTTTCTTCGAGCTGGCAGACAGATCTTTTATGAAACAAGCTCAAAATGGGTCACTTTCTCTAAAAATACCATCATGCAGAAGAGAAACGAATACAAGGTATATTGTTACCTGGTTTGAAAGCTCAACTGCAATAACAAAGACAAGCGCGGCCGACACCCTGCCCAGTAGCAGCGCAGCAGCCAGTCACGCCCTGGACAGTGCCCGCATCAGGTACTTTTGGGAGCTGCTGGCTGTGACACACTCCTCTAAAAGTCACCTTTCCTACAGAAGTCTGGAAAGTCCTGGACTGTTGAGACCTGTTCAAGGCTTCAGTCCAGAACTTTTAAAACATTTCTGACCACAGAACTCTTTTCTGCATTTATTCATTAGCATCTTTCAGCTGCAGGCATCGAGTTTCACAATGTGGGGGGTAGTATCATAAAGGAAGTTCGTTTACTTGTTTGTTTAAATATAAAGAAGTGTCTGGCAAAAACCAAGCAGGCAGAATCTTAATTTCCCATTTTGAAACCTGAACACCAGCTGCTGGCTGGATCCACAGGCAAAGCTACAGCCCGCCTAGGCCTTCCCCTTTTTGCTTGCTGGCCCTCGGGTCACGGCGGAGATATGGTCCAGCTGGGCCAGCGCTGACCTCAGTCCGCTGTGTGTGGGGGGCTTCAGGACACACAGCAAGCTGTCAACAAACCAAGCCACACGGGACTAAATCAGGCGATGCCTGCCTGCCCAGGGACACGCCGCAGACTGAGCGGGACTGCTCAGGACAGCTAATTGCTTTTCAGCTCGGGCTACACAGCTTTCTCACATCCACTATTCCCCAGGGTCATATTTTCCTGAGCTGCATTTTTCAGAGAATAGGGCAGGAGGAAGAGGAAAAAAGGAGAGAGCCGTGGTGGGAAGGAAATTGCTTTCTATCTTCATTATAACTTAAATTACCATCTTCAAAACCCTTCACATAATACAATAAAAGGGCCTTTCCCAAGTTTAGCTTTTGGGAATGAAGTTGAAGGTGGAAACTACAATTAAGAGGGAGGCGTGACCAGTGGGGGAGGGGAAGAGCATCTTCCATGGAGGAACGACAGTAGCTTCTTCTCCAGGACTCCCAAACTCCAGCCACCACCACAGAAGTGCTGAAGGCCGGCTAGTGGTGCTCAGCTGTGGCAGTGTGGAGGGAGGGGGTCCTGGTCGCAACGTGAGGGGGTGTTAAGAGGGAGAACCACCAATGGACCAGAAAACCAGCTCAGCCTCTGCCCTCCTCCTTTGGGCAAATCTGAAGCAATGGCCACCATTTCATGAGGCGGCTCAGGGAAAGAGATTGGCCAGCAGATCATTCATCATGCAACACACAATCAAAAATACCGAGAGGCAGAAAATCCAGAACCTGAGTCTGGATAGCATGAGTGGGCATATTAACATTTGGCAGTATTTTTTAAAGGAAGAGAAAGGGTCTAGAAGAGGCAGCAAGCCTCTCCCACGGGATTCCAGCTTTCCCTACAGAAGACAAAGCTTTCAGTTTATCAGTTGGATTTTTTTCTTTTTTTAATATATATTTTTTATTTATATCTTTTACATTATTGGGTATTCCCTGTAAAATTCCCACCACCAAGTCACCCGTGAGCCATCACCAGAGTCCCTTACGCTCTTCTCTACCCGTCTTTATCCCTTTCCCTCCCCCTCCCTTGCAGAATGCCTCTTATTTATGGTCATCTGCTAGTTTTTTTTTTTAATTATTATTTGTTGTTGTTTTTTCCTCCTGATCCCTTATTCGGTTCCCCTATAGTCCTCCTAAAAGTAATACCATTCAGTATTTTTTTTTCTTTCTGGCTTATTTCACTGAGCATAATCCCGTTTAGCTCCATCCATGTTGCTGAGAATGGCATGGTATCAGCTGAATATTTTAAGTCTACATGCGGGACTTTGACTTCACACTGCCCTCTTCCTGTGAGGCAAATATCTCAGAAGTTCCAGGAGAGTTTCTGGGCATCTGACCTAGGAGCAAGAGACATGACTTGACCCTCAAGGCTTATTTCTTTCCCCTGATACCGGAATGTTTGAGAGGTCAAATAAAAACGAAGGGGCAGTCTTCTGAGAGCTTACAGCAGAACTGCAGTGTGGAGTCCCCGAATTATTTTTGAATCCTAAGGGAGGAAAAAGGAGTCCCTCAGCCTCCAGCTCCCTTAAGAGGCTAGATTCACGATGTAGGACTTTGTTATGAGCAACATGACATTCAGACAGACTAACAAAGTGAACAGAATGAGCTGTGACTGGGTGTGCAGAGGCGCCAGGTCCCAGAAGCTCCCCTGCCCATCCCTCGCAGGAGCGCCCTGGCCTTGGCCGAGGCAGCAGCTGCCCACAGCGGAGCTCTGTGACACAGCCCCTAACGCTTCATTTCGCTCCTGGGTCTTCCTTGGCCGGATCATCCCACTTTCATGTGAGTTCTTTGCCGTGACCCGTTCCACATTGATCTTCTTTCTGTTACCAGAGGGTCGCCTCCTTTCCTTTATTTTCAAATTCTTTGAAGGCTGATGTCACGCGGTAGGTCAGCTTCAATGGACTGGTTTTGTGCTCACCTGGGTCAGAGTAGCCTCTTAATTGCCTTCTGGAAGTCTTAGAAGGCAAATTGGTCCAGTTGGCCAGTACAACTGTCAAGCTGATATCTCCCTGGGGGAAAGGAGGGACTGAGGCTTCCTATTCCGTCACCTTGCTGCCTTCACTTCCTCTAGCTCCTCAAAATTTCCATGTCCCTGATTTCAGAAATTATGAACCCACACACCATTCAAGTTCATATAAAGAATTTGTCACAGTGGTTCTTTCCTCTAAGTGCTTTCCCTCCAGTAGAACTCAGGAACATTCTCTCGCTTAGGTAGCTGGTTGATGTTGAGTTTCTGTATTTCTTTTGGTCTACTCCAAACAAGTAACCTTAACATCCTTAATCATGCTCAGGAGGGTGCCCTCTGGCTGAAGTGGACAGAGTGCAGCATTACAGGGACTGGCCGGGAAGACTGGGGACCGACGGGGAGCAGAGGGCTGGCCGGGGCTGCAGCTCCTGGCACGGGGTGCTCTGCGCGAGTAGCCAAGGGCACACTGTTGCTGGTGAGGTTCACCCTGATACTAACAGTCACCAAAGGCTATTCTTGGAGACCCTCAGCCTCCAAGAACCCAGATAATAACATCTCCATCACTGCCCTCACAAACCAGTAACCCTTATTCAAAATGAAATGACATTTCTGATTTCTCATAACTCCCAAAGTGCTTAAAAAAATCACATTCTTAATTATCTGCTCTACTGAGTTCCACCTTGATTTCAAGTCAAATTATTCCCAGTTTGCTCATTGCCAAGGGGAAGTGAGGGCTAGAAGGGTGGGTAGGGAGCAGGAGTCGGGGCTGAAAAAATGCCTATAAAAACCAGGCCAAGTTTAAACAGCTGAAGAGAACACTCCAAGTGGGAGAGACACAGGAGAGAGCACTGTCATGTCTCAGGCTCAGCACTCCATTCAGAATCTCGCCCTCCTAATCCTGGTATTATTTAATGCTGCCCTCCAACGAGCTCTGATCTGCAGCCAAGGTTAGCGCTCAGCCTACTGTGTCCACAACCTGGACATGTGCCTTCCATCAGTGTTGAAATACAACTGTGAACAGGTTCGAGGACTGTACAACGCCAATGAAGGGAAGGACAGGCCTGCTGTGGCATAAGAGGTGCCTCTATTCCCTCCTCAGTTGTGGTTGCTGAGATTTGGAGTCAGGTATCAGAGGGAGTAGCAGACAGCAGGTAAGTGCCAAGGCTGTGAATTAAGTTTGGGAAATAGAACATGAGGCACTGGATGAGGCTCATCCTCTCCATCGATCAACAGCCATCACGGCTGCTATCAGATTGATGTCCCCAGAGCTGTTGGAGGTTGCCCGCTGGGCTCAGCTCCAGCCCCCGAGGGAGCACACAGCTGTGAATTTCTTACAATAGGAATTAGTCTTGGTCAAACAAATGTTGGTAAGGAGGTGGAGTAACTGGACTCTTCCTAATACATTGTTGACAGGCAGCTGCTGTGGAAAAGTTTAGCAACTCCTCAAGAAGTTAAAATATAGAATTACCATATGACCCTACACTTCCACTCCTAGATGCCCCAAAGGTTGAAAACAGGTGTGTAAACTTTGTATCTGGATGTTCACAGCAGCATGTCTCCCAACAGCCAATAGTTGGAAACAATCTAAATGTCCAGCAACTGATTTGTCCTAAGCAAAATGTGATATGGCCATGCAGTGGAATATTATTTACTCGTGAAAAGGAATAATGGAGGGATACATGCCACACCATGGATAAACCCAGCAGGGTGCTTGTGCACCCTAGGCATCATACTGAGAACACTCTAGATCCTCAACAAATATATGTCTTAGTGCAACTGTGCCTGAATTCAACATAGAAGCCACCAACTCCATGGCTACTTTATCCGTTAAGGACAAATTTCCCCCATTCCTTTAGGAGATTCTGAGAAACATTCCCCACTTTTCCTCCCACCTGCCTCACCTAGAGCATGGTACTCTCAAGTCTCTCCCATGGGCTGTTTTTCAAATGCTGAGTCCTAAGGTTGGAAACCGCTGTAAAACATTTTCCCCTCTGGAAAATTCATGATGCATTTACTCATTCTTGATGATTTTTTTTATATTTAAATATCAATATGACAACAAAGATATGGCCGCTGACCACAAAGATATAGCCCTTAACCTATTAACCCTTCTGAGTAATGTGTGCTTATCTGTGTTTTTCCAAACCATACCCACTGCCCACCCTCCCCCACTTTAGAAGTATCTAACAACATTCCATGGACTGGTCATTGAGTTTCAAATGCCAGCAAATCAGGCTAAACCAAAGTTTTGGGTTAAGGAAAAAATAACCGATCTTTTTATTTCATACTAGGAAGTTCTACCCCCACCCCCGAAGTCATTTTAAAGAGCTGGGTGGGTGCACACCAACAGCTGTTCAAATGCATCCTTTTTAAAACACACTGTGGTTATGAGGAGGGTGGTCACAATACACGTTGATTCTGCAGCAGCTAGCTCACGCTGTTCCCTCCCAGGCACCCAGAAATAACAACAATGGAAATGATAGAGTAAGAGGGTGGGGGAGTGGGTGGGCACAGACAAAGGGATGTGGGGCTGATGATCAGAGGTACTGGCATGGGGCTCACCCATGGAGAGTTGTAAGCTTCTTGCTAATGGGGTTAGAACTGGGGCAAAGCTAATGGCTCAGAGAAGGGGAGCACCTGTTAGAAACTGAGGGGAGGAGGCAGAGGAAGGAGTGGGGAACACAGTCAAGCAGGTCCAGGAACATACTGTGATGAGGGGACGCACGGGGAGGAGAGAGGGGGGAGCTGGCAAAGCTGCTGGGAAGAGCAGAGCTCGCTCTCTCACACATCGCTACTCCGCCATTTTGCTTGGAGACAGAAACCACATTCTCTCCATTCTTCAGGAGCAAATTGGTAGGTTCTGGAATGGACACATTTACCCAACTGGGATGCTTGTCTGGCCTTCTGCCCCTGGAGAGAGACAGAGGCAGTGATAAAATGGGAGAGGGAGAGGGCAGGAATGGAAGGGGAGACAAAGGAAGGGGTGGAAGGAAGGTTAGAAAGAGAGCGAAAAGGAGGAATGAGGGAGGAGGAGTCTTGCAAGGAACATTTTGAAAAAGTCAAAACTTAGAGAACTCCTAAGGTCCCTTCCCACTTGAAGATGGAGACCTGCCCATCACCCTCCATCACGTCCCCCTCCCTTCCTACTTCCCAGCCACAAAGACACCCCCAGGCATGCTGGCACCTCCAGGTCAGGACTGGGCCCTGTTCTCCATTCATTTCCAGGCTCCACCTCTAGGGGGCCCTCATCTAGCACCTCCCTCAGTGGAAAGGGCCAACCCCACCTTTCCTGGGAAGACATCCAAGTGCTAACTTCTGTGGTCCATTTCCCCTGCGAAAAAAATGTTATATGCCACCTAACGATGTTTGTAAATATTGAAAGTGGTATCGAGAGCTAAAGTCTGCCCGTGGAGCCTTCAGGAGCCAAGAGGAGAAGACAAGCAACAGAAGACAGCCATCTATCTGGTGAGCTTTGTTGTAAGCCACATTTGCACAAAACAGGGTCTCTGACCTGTGCCGCCTTCAAATGCTGCAAGGTTGCCCTCTCCCAAACACTGGCCAAGATGGACATCGCAGACTTCCCGGCCCAAAGAAACTTCTTCAAGTTTGTGTTTCCATTTTGACCCCCACCCATTCTTCCCACATTATAATTTGCTCCTGTCTACAACAAAAACATCCCCAAACAGTGGTTAAAGCAAAGGCAGTTCAGAACCCAACACAAATGGCGAACAGCTTGTCATCGATGGGGAACTAGACCACGAGTTTTGAACATCTGCGGTCTGTCCAGAGGGCGGATCCTGGGAATGCTCCCCAGGGCGGCCGGTGGCCGGCGGCTGCTCCCCTGTCATTGACTGCACTGCCTGTAATTTTCCAGTGGGACGCCCACATCACACAAGGCCAACATCCTTCTCAGGGCTTTTTATAACATACATGCGTTTTCGCTGAGCAAGCCCTCGCTTGGCCAAGCCTCAGTTAGTCTGTTGTATAACACACGTAGGCTGGTATTTTTATTGACTTTAGAAACACATCAAATGTCGTTCTAGGAGGGATCTGGTGTTATTTCACAGAAACACTCATTGGTCTCAGGCCTTGGAAGGGACTTTTGTGGTCATGTCGTTTAACTACTCATCCATCCAGTATGAAAATGACATCAGGGGAGCCGAGTATTCCCTTTAAGTTTATAAGACCATCCTAGAAGGAGTCACAATTAGAATCTGGGCTGGCTGACTTGTGAACCAGAGCTCTTTCCACTTGGAGAGACCAAAGTACAAGATTTAATCTTTTAAAAGCATGCTCTGTTTGCCAAGGTAAGAGAAAATGAGAGAATACAGAAAGAAGCCAGAAGCCTGATGATAACCAATTAGGTTAATACAGCCTCTCAATTAAACCTTCTACACAGAAGCCAAATTGTGGAATTTCAGTTCTTCTGCCCAAGAGCTTTGGGGTGATCCAAAGGTTAAGAAAAAGAGGATAAAAACAATCAACAGTAAGAGTCCAGCTCGGACAGCCCCACCCAGGCAGAAAGGGCTGCCTGTAGCCTCCCGCCCCCCCCCCCCCC
>PVIJ01011225.1:0-10332 GCA_004024925.1 Scalopus aquaticus | reverse complement strand
GCCCAGCATCATTATTATTAAACCTACAATTTAAAACCAATTATACTTTGCAGAAGACTGCAGCCTTCATTTAAACCACTCCTGGAGGAAAATAAAAAGCCCGTTATATAGAGTTCAGGGCAAGCTACAGAAGTGCTTATACCGCACGAAGCTGGGATTTGGGCACAACTTAATAATAGCAACACCAGGGTCCCCTTTTGGATGGAAGCAGAACAATGAAAAGCAAATGCTAGAGAATGAAAAACAAGATGCAAACATCCTCCTCCAAACCAAAAAGCAGCTAGATCTCCCAGAGATTACAAGATAAATGTGCGTGTTTTCTCGGAGTGGGGTAGGAGGAAGGCTAACACGTAAATCAGACCCCAAACTGGTTGCCAGGTCCTCCCAAAGGGTGCTGATGGAGACAAAAATAATGGAATCATTTACTAACTTCTAGAAATCTGGAATTCCATGCAAAAAGTCTGAATTTGTGCTTCTCTTGAAAAATTAGATTATCCAGGAACAGCACAGCAATGACTGTCTAGAGAGAAGGTTTGGTTGTCAACTCTAGATGACTGTTTGGACATGTGCTCTCTTTCTTGTTCACCCCAGTGTCCACTACTCCCTATTGTCTTTCATCAGTGAACATATATCCAGTGTTCTTATCATCTTAGAAGGAGTTACAAAGAAAGTAAAATATTTTTTGGAATTCTTAATCAACAATTTTCTTATACATGTCTTACTTAACTTATTTCTGTTCACCATCTGACATATTTAAGACACTTGATTGATTCCTAACACAAATCTCCTTTAGGAGACAAGTGTCCTGCAGCTGCTGCAAATATCAGTCATTAAAGAGAGTTAATTTCAATTTAAATAATATTTATCAAGTGCCCGTTGGATTCAAGAGATTGTCTGGATCTTAGGGGAAAAACTTAAAAAGATAACTGAGGTCCATCTCTTCACAGGGATGGAGCGGGGAGGTATTCCAGCTCAAAAGACTGAGTGAAACTCTGCACAAGATGACATCATATGCGAGGCATAAACCACTGGCGTTCAGAGGAGGCAGAAACCACATGGGCTGGGACGTGAGGAGAAGCTATGAGTAAGAAACAGCATTAGGAATGGGCTTCAAGAAGGGGTGGTATTCTGACAAGTGAAGAAGGAAAATAAGCGAGATCTGCTCAAGAAAGAACAAGGTGAACATTTGCAAAGGCAGAGAAGCACCAGGGTGTACAGCGAACAGGGAGAAATCTTCCCCCAAAGATGTATAAACTTGGAAAGAGAGGGTTGGGCTGTTGAACTTCTGGGTTCTGTTCCCACCTCCTCCCCCGGACCAACGCCTGCAAAGGCAGAGGCGGCATCTTTTAACTCCCTGATAACTGAGTGATGCACAAAGTCTCCCGCAACGGGAGCACCCAAACCACCTCCCCAGTGTTGATGCCACGGAAGGGGTGAAGGCACTATGCCAGCAATCAGCAGCACGGGCTCCCCCGTTTGGTGCAGCACCCCTGGGACCCAGACCCTGGCCCCCAGACCCTGGCTGGCATGCCCCCAGGTGAGGCATGGGTGCCTGTCATCAGCACACAGAAACTGACAAGCAGGAACTTAGCAAACATGTGGGTTTGGCATAAATCTTCCCATGCAGGTGCTGATGTACAAAGTCTTGGGATTCTGACCTGGCTTTCCATCCTAGCCAGTCCATCCTCAAAATCCATAGTCTCTACCCTCGAAATGCCTCCTGAGCCCAGTCTTCTCATTGTCTACATCGATGTCATCTTCACCTCTGTAAGAGCCTCCAGGTTGGTCTCCTGTTTCTGCCCTCACCCCCAGTCTATGCGCCACACTAAAGAAAAGGTCCATGTTAGCATCTTACTTTTTGCAAAGCGTAGCATCCCTTGGCATCCCACCAAATAACATCCCATCACACTTGGAATAAAATCTGAAATCCTTACAGTGGCTTTCAAAGTGCGGAATAACCTTGCTCCTGACTACTTCTCCCCCGCATCTGCCACGCCAGCCTCTTCACTCCAGCCAGTCATTCAGTGTTTACCACGTGCCTATCAGATATGGGCAGCCACAAGGTGCTCGGGACACAGAGAAACCCTTGTGCTTTCTTGCATACAGCAACATTGTCCCTGCCTCAGGTCCTTTGCACCTGCTATTCCTGCCGTCCGAAACGACCTGTGCCCAAGATCCACAAGGATCCCCACCTCGTGTCCCGCACTGAGGCTTCCCAAATACCCTTAGAATGATCATCCATCTCCTCACCCCTCCCAGTGCTCGTCATCAGCAGGCCTGACCTTATGGCATAAATGTATTTGGGCAGTTTGTTTTCTGTCTGTCATCCACCAGAATGTAAGCTCCAGGGGGTGAGGGCAGGGTCTTTGTTTTGCCCACTACAGTACCCACATTTAAATGAGGGTTTGGCACATCACAACCTGCCTGCTAACCACTTAAAAACTGGAGTAAGTAAGTAGGGCCCAGCTCAGAGCTGGCAGAGTTAGGACAAGGAGGAAGCATGGGTAAGTGGCAGGGGGCGAAGGGGGTTGGGTGAGCTGGGACCCAGAGGCTACCCGCGATAAAGGCTGACAGGAGCAGAGACTTTCCCGAGTCAGAAAAACCCGTGACAGAAAAACCTTGACCCAAAGCTCAGAAGTGGGATTTGGCAGGGCAGGGGCTAAAGGGCAAAGCAGCCCTCTCTAAGGTGAGCTCCTGGGGACTCAGAAGACGATGAAGTTGGATGGGGAAGGGCAAGATGAATTGCTTTCAAAGATCACCTCCCCAGGGTTCCATTTTCAGAAATCGTGATGCAGCAGGCCTGGGCGGAACCTAGGAATCTGTATTTCGAGCAGGCTGGGGAGCCACTGAATGGCAAATCCCACAGCCCCAAAGACGAATGTCACGAGAGCAGTATGCCCATTTCCCACCAGACATCGCTCCGGCCCTCCTGAGCAAGGGGTAGCTAAGTTTGGGGGAGGAGCAGTTGGGGTGGAAGAAGTTTCCAGGGAAACCCAGGGACATATGGGGGAGACACAAGGGAAGACAGGAAAGAACCAAGAAGAAACAGCAATCAGCGTCACATCTTGTCTTCTGCACTCGAATCAGACATGCTGGAAACAGATGCTGACCCAAGGTTTACTGCCACGCTGATGACTTAACTCTCAGAGCTTCATTTTCTCACTTACTCACCTATCCTACTCATGGAAAACAGACACACAGACAGACAAGCAGACAGAAACCAACAGGCCTACTGGGTGCCACTGAGCAAAGCCAAGACAATGCATGGTGGCAGCCTCATCCCGCCACTCAAGGCACATTCCCTGCTATTAGGAAACAGGGAAGCAGGAAACGGCTTCCAAACTTTACTTCCCAACATTGTTGCAAGGATTTAAGGTGAGAGTATGAATTCAGGGCCCCCCAAACATGAAGTTAACGAAGTCAGTTCCACCTGGCTTGCTGGGTAAGGCTGCTCCTAATTGTAATAAGTGCTGACCAGGGAATGGGGCACCCCAAGATCAGGGGTATCCCTAGAGCTATTCCAGGTATGGGAACACACTGGTAGATCCAGAGAGAGACCCAGATGAGGACACGTGGGTGCACAAGCCAACCCCACCTAAATGCAACACATGGATAAGCGAACACTTTCTCTAAGCCTTTGGTTTCAACCTCCACCCAACCCAACCTGTGATCAGAACTGCTGACGTGCAGCGAAGGAAGAGATTTAAATTTCATCTCCTTTTAATGTTCCCACGCACCCCCTGCCAGGAATTCCTACAGGCAGGGAACAGCCTACCCAGAAAGATGGCGCGAAGACAGGAAGCAGGAAAGAAACCACACAGATTCCCCTGGTGGGGGCCTCAGAGTCAGAGAGAGGCCACAGGGGAAAACGCCAAGAGCCCCGCTCAGACTGGGCCTTATTTCGCTTCCCATCAGAGCAGCTTCAGTTCTGAATGTTGGGATCATGTGTTATGTTTAGGGCAGGGGAGCCATCTCAAAAACAGTTTGATGGTCATCGACCTGGCCCGTCCACGCACTTTACAGACGAAGGATTGGGTACGGGGAGGGGTGAAAACAAGTTCAGAGATCATTTGTGAGAAAGGTCTTGAATCGGGGCCTCCCTGGTGGCGCAAGGGGTTAAGTCTCAGCCTATGACACTACCCAGAGCCACTGCAGCACTAGTCCGACCCCCAGTCACGGAGCTTCCCACATGGCGCAGCAGACCTCTCCTGTCTGCCCCACTGCTTCTCTCTGCAGCATATTTCAGTAGATCTGCCTGTTCTGCTCCCCACTCTATCTCTGGTGAACCCTCTCACAACCCCCAACACACACCTCTGGCCTACACCCCAGTTCTTGTATGCATAAATAAATAAATCTTTTTTTTAAAAATGGTCTCGAATGCAAGTCTTCTGATTTCGACACTCTCCTTTCCGACTGACGATGACACAAAAGAAACGCACTGTGCTGCAGCAAGACAAGGGTATTGTCTTCCGGAATATCTCAATAGCGCCATCTGAGGGATGGGGTTAGCACTCCCACGTGGCTAGTGTGAGCAAGGCCAGCAAGCTCACCGGGAATACAGTCAACCGGCAATTTCCAAAAGTAATCTCTGCTGCCAAGGGTCAGCCATCCATTGCATCAGCTTAATTTGTGACGTCAGTCCAAACAGCCTGGGTTCATTCATGATAATCTAAGGGATGGGAGAAGGGGTATGTGTCTGGGGAATAGAAGTTGATCCAGAGTTTTAACAAAGAAAACAACATACCAGGGAATCCCAGCTCTCTCGTGCTCAGGAAGCAGACCTTCGGAGTCATTCATTCACACGCTGCAGGCCTCGACGTAAGCCCCCTGTCGTAGCAGAGAATGGCAGCGAAGTCAGGTGCAGGCTCATGGGGCTGGGTTTTTGGAAAACTAGCTCTCCGTGTCAGGCTGCACAGCCATTCACACCAGGGGGAGTGGGAAGGCAGCCCTGGTGTTTGGAAAAACAGAACTAGATGGATTGGATGGTTTTGCCACCCAGGGGGTTCGTGGGGGGGCAGTGTAGAATAGGCGCTGGAAGCCTGCCAGCACTGGCAGAAGAGTCACTCAGCCATGGAGTCCAACACACCTGGGGTTGTCTGTGTTGAGGACAAAAGGTGGCAGTACTGGGCCTCCCTGGTGGCACATGGGGTTAAGTTCCAACACTGTGAAGCTATGGACAGCCACTGCAGCATGAGTTCGATCCCTGGCCAGGGAGCTTCCCACATGGCGCAACAGACCTCTCCTGCCCTGCCCTTGCTCCCCTCAGCAGTGTATTTCAGTGAATCCACCTGTTTTGCTCCCCACTCTTCCTCTGGTGAATCCTCTCACCCCCTGGACCCCAGCTCTTGAATTCATGACTAAATAAATCTTAAAAAAAAAAAAAAAGGAGGCATTGCTCAGGTCATTCATCAAGGTGGGGAGTTGAAACAAATGGTCCAATTGAAGGGCTCCCTGGAAATAGTGCAAAGCATGGTAGAAAGGGAGATCTTGCCCAGTGGCCCCTGAAACTCAGCGGGAGGATACACACGAGGGAACACTTCTCCATTCCAAAATTGCTTGCAGTGAACAAAATGTCACAGCTCTTTGTTTTCTCCTGAGGTCCTAGGTTAAAAGCACTATCTTTCTCTCTCAAAAGTATCCTAATTTGATGAAAAAAATCATATAGTCACCCTAGTGACAGGGCCTTTTATAACATACTTTTCCAAAGACAATACTTCAAAATACTATTTTTGAGGATAAAATATTTGGATATATGACATAAAATCATAAAATATGAGAAGGAAAAACATAGGCCAAGCACTCCATAACACTGGCTTCAGACATGTCTTTGAGGACTAAACTCCAATGACAAGGGCAAAAATAAACAAATGGAACTCTATCAAACTAAAAAGCTTCTACAGCTCTCCTACTGAATGGGAGAACACACTTGTGCATCGTGCATCCAACAAGGGCTGATAATCAGTATCTACAAGGAACTCATAACAAAAAGAAAATAAATAACCCAATGAAAAATAGACTCTTCTCCAGAGGAGACATTCAAATGGCCAAGAGGCACATGAGAAAATGCTCATCCTCACGTATCGCCAGGATAATGTAAATCAAAACCACAATGAGAAGCCATCTCACACCTGTGAGAATGGCCTTTATCAAAAAGATAAGAAACAACAAGTGTTGGTGAAGATGTAGAAAAAAGAAACCCTTGTACACTGTCAGCAGGCACGTGCACTGGCTTGGCCCCTACCTCAGTGTAGCATGGAAGGTTCTCAAAATACTAACAATGGATCTACCATATTATCCAGTAATTCCACTGTCAGGTATCTACCTGAGGAATGCAAAGACACGTTTGAAGGAATATACACACTCCTAGTTTATTGCACCACTATTTACAAGAGCCAAGTTATGGGAAAAATCTAAATGCCCAAAAACAGATGAGAGGATCGAGAAGATCTCTCTCTCTCTCTCTCTCTCTCTCTCTCTCTCTCACACACACACACACACACACACACACACACACACACACAGGAATACTACTCAACTATTAAAAAGGATAGAAGTCTTGCAATTTGAGATAGCATGGATGAAGCTAGAGAGAATTATTTTAAGCAAATTAATCAGAATGAGAAATATCAGATGATTTCACTCATGTGGAATAGAAAGAAATAAAACAAAAGAACAGAAAAAACTAAAACAAACCCTAGAAATATGACAAAAGAACTGAGGCTAGGACTATGAGGCTTTGATGGTGGGTGTGATGTGTTAACACATCTAAAGAGGTGTGAATCTATTCCCCTAAATCATGGACAGAGTTGTAAACTAAAGTTACCTCCATTTTAAAAAGTTTCCCCAAAAATGAAAAAAAAAGTTTAATTTTCTTTGAGCAAAATCTCAGCTGGCACATCAATCCCTTCCCAGAAGTTGTTATGGACCACAGCTCTTTCCCACTGTTCCTAGACAAAGCCATGGAACCTTCTCGTAACAATTCTCCAGACAGTTGAGAAAGTGAGTTGACTCAGAGTTGACACTGATTGCCCTCAATGGTCTCTAGCTCATCTGTTCAGGAAGCTACTCAAACAGGCTTCAACTTCCTGAGGCCATAGACAAAGCCATAAAAGTCTGGCCCTGGCTGCACCTAGGCATTTGTCTTAGCCCAAGCCAAGACTATTATATCTTTGGGGATTGGCAGTGCGTCCTGCCCAGGATGCCCGGAATCCAACCAACAGTCTGAACACCAAGCAGCCCAAGCCAGCAAGGAGCCCACGCTGTATTTAGAGCCCTGTATTTGGTGGCTTCTCCACGGGACCCTCTATGCAGTGGCTTGCCCTAATGCTAGGCTCTCTGGTGGCTTTAGAGATCAAGTTTCACTAGTTTTTGTCTTTTCACCCCAGATTTTGCCTATAGGAGAAGGCACAAGTCAGACAAAGTCTACTGAAATGTAACTTGCTTCCTAGAGCAGACCCTTCGGTTCTTGAAGCAGAAAAACAACTTCCTTATGTGGGTTAGGGACACAATGAACACTGGACAATTTTATTCTTATAAAGACAGGACATGCAGACTGAAGTATAACTTGAACCAAGGAATGTGACCTCACATAGAAACTCCTTTCCTCCAAAGAGGGGAAGCTATGGTCACAGGCAAGGAGCCAGCTAACGGCGCACTTCAGAACGGACAGGGCTATAGAGCACGGTCATGGAAATGGAAAAGCAGGTGTGGGGTAAAGGGTGAGTGAGGGTTTGGGCGGCATGTTTGGTGAGAGCTGAAAAGGTTCTCTTTCCAGGTGGTGCGTGAGAGTTTCCTGGAGGATGCAGACTAGGAATCTGGTTGAATCCATTTTTCCCAGCAAATAGCTAATGAGCACTTACTGTATGCCACGCGCCATTCTAGAGGATGGGAATAAAACAATGAACAAGCTGGCAGATATAAAAATATCTCTATCTTCTTCCCTCCTTTCAGTTTTCTCTTCATCTCTCTCTTTCTTATACACACACACACACACCCTGACCACCCATTATAGTGCTATCTGGATAGTCTTAATTCTCCTTTTGATGCATCCATATTTTATGGCTTCTATGCAATAAACATGAATTTATTAATATGGAAAATATTACTTCAAAATTAAATATTAAAAAGAAGGTACTGAGCACAAGTACCGGAGAGCACAAGGCTGTGCAAGAGCACTCAGCATCTATCTGTTCATTTGATTAGGAGTCGGGCCTCCCTGGTGGCACAACGGGTTAAGATGCAACACTCTTAAGCTATCCAGAGCCACTGCAGCAGGAGTTCGATCCCCGGCCAGGGAGAGTCCCGCATGGCGCAGCAGACCTCTCATGTCTTGCTCGCTGCTCCCCTCAGCAGTGTGTTTCAGTCTATCTGCCTGTTCTGCTCCCCACTCTGTCTCTAGTGAACCCTCTCACTCCCACACCTCTGGCCTGCACCCGGCTTTACGCATAAATTAATAAATCTTTTAAAAAAGAAAAATTAGGAGCTGGTGTGAGGGAAACAAAGACCCCTGGAGTTCTCCCTCCCCTCTCCAGTCTCCCTAGGAACCTTGCGAAACCTTAGCCAGGCAGACTTGGGGATGCCTCAGCAGAGAGTGAGCAAGGAGCAGAAAGGACACACAGGAATACAAAACTTGTTATTTTACCAGGGGGAGGATTCTTGTGCACTATCAAGTTTTTTAGTAAGTCCGTTAAAACTCTCTGAAAGAATTTGAATATATCCTTAGCCTTAATAATTATATATACATACATAAAAAGGAGAGATGGAATACAGTGTTTTTACAATAAGATTCTTTTCGCCTCAAACTATAAAAGGGGGAAATCTTCAGAATTAGCATCAGGATAATATTGGAGAAGAGAATAAATGTCAAAAGAGAAAAGATTATATGAGTCATTCAAATGCTATCAATATCTAAAAAGCACTTTGTAAGTAAGTCGTTTTCCCTCCACTTTATTTTAGGGTGAATTAAGACTCTCTCCTGGGGGAGGGGAAGGGCTCAAAAGGGGGGAAGAGGGGAGCACGGGGGACTATGGTGATGGTTCCACAGGTGAACAGGTGATGGGTAACTCATGGGGACCACACAATAATGTATGTATTCAATAATGAATAACAAAAATAAATTATTTAAAAAAATGTATCAATTAAAAAAAAAAAAGACTCTCCTGGACACCAGTTGTGACACGAAGGGCTTTTTTGCCTAATAAGGACATGGCCAACCTACTCCTTACCCTCCCTGTGAAGGGCCAGTAAGTCAAGTCCTGCCCTGGTTTTCAGGAAACAAAACAAACAGCTCTGCCCATATCTCAAGGAACTGATATAATTTTCAGCACACAGTATGATTTAGAAATAGAAACAACTACAAAGCAGGGCTAAGCCAAGCCAGCCACAGCCCCCAAAGGACCTCACTTTTCCATTCAATTGTGGCAAGGAAGAAAATTCCACCTAGAAACACTTTAGAGCACAACCATCTCAGAAAGTTCCAGATAAACCCAGTTCCATGGACTTCGGAGGGCAGCCCTCTCTAATGCTGTTACCACATTAGTAAGAAGTTGCTTGTACTTAGGGTTATAAATAGGCACAATTAAAGGGGGAAAATGAGAAGACTGGGACAGAAAAACCACAGTTGATGTCACCTGAGCCAATTACCTGAGCCTAGATATATTGGTTTCATTCTTCACCCACAGCCTCTCCAAACCAGGGTCACTGGGTTAGCAAACTACACATCAGGTATGCCTGGTCTTTCACCTGCCCCTGGGGTCTGCTTGCTCCAGTTCTGCTGCGTCTCAGGCACCAATGTGTTAGCTGAGATTCTGACAGACAGTGGGCGTTCTGAATGGATGAATGAATGGGTGAATGAATGGATGGCCAGATGGCTGGAAGACGGAGCAGGTAATGTCACTACTATGAGAAATGTGTCCTCTAAGAATTTGCATGCCACTGGATCTGCCTTCAAAGGAGCCATTCACCTTGTACTAGTTATAACTTTGGCTATTGAGTCTAAGAGCAATATATTATCTGTAATATGCTAGGCATCAAGCAGGAGAGTGGAATAGAAAACAGGATACTTCAGCGAAAAGAGGCAAAAACAAGTGGTAGCACATAATCAAGTATGAAAGCATGACATAGAGACTCAACATTAGAGGTCTCTACAGGGAGTCAAGATTAGTGGCTGGCATGGCAAAATTACCCAGGGAAGGAGTACTAATGAGATTCATGCAACAGCCTCCAAAAGTAAGGACAGACTAACCTAAAAGGATATATATTTTTTTAAATATATATTTTTATTGTTATTTATGTCTTTTACATTTTGTATTCCCCTTGGGTAGCCCACCACCA
>PVIJ01011224.1:0-54990 GCA_004024925.1 Scalopus aquaticus | reverse complement strand
ATACAAGCTGGGGTACAGGCCAGAGGCGTGGGGTGGCGAGAGGGTTCACCAGAGACAGAGTAGGGAGCAGAACAGGCAGATCAGAAGTACACTGCTGAGGGGAGCAGCGGGCAAGGCAGGAGAGGTCTGCCGCACCATGTGGGATTCTCCCCGGCCGGGTGTCGAACTCGCGTCGCCGCTGCTGACAGCTCCACAGAGCAGCACTCAACCGCTGCGCCACCGGGGAGGCCCTGGAAGCTTGCTCTTTCCCATCTTTTCTGATAACACACCCATCTCTTGTTATAGGGTGCAAATTCTGAGGTTACGGGGAGCAGAGTTGGTTAAGATACCACTATGGCATCAATATATCATCTTCAAATTAATATTGGGTAAGCTAAATTATTTCTTATCTTCCCATAAAACTTGGAGTACCTAAGAAACCACAACCACATCAATAGATGGAACATTTTGGTATTAATAACATATTAAGAAATGCAATTCATAGAATCTAAAGACTAAGAGAGAGGATGTTCATGTCTCTCCTGAGCTTCTCCCAAATGCATCTGAATGGTTAACAGTAGTCTAACTAAAAGAACATACATGAGTGTGAGAAGCAGAGAAGGGAAGACAATGAGATTCACTTTGAGGCGAACTGAATTGGAAATGCATGTTGAGCATCTAGGATGCAGTTAGATAAATGAGTCCAGGGCTCACGAGAGAGTCTGGGAGGGGCATAGATCTGGGTAGTATCAATACAACATTAGTGAAAATTAATGAAGTGGATGAAATTGCTGAGGGGGAGTTTCTGAATGAGAAGACCAAGGATAGAATATTGGGTGGTCCAAAATTAAAGTAGGACAGGCCAAGAGACCTAATAAATAAAACTGAGTAATAAACATTAGGTAAATAAGAAGGAAACCAAGAAAGAGTGGTCATCATTAAACTCACAAGAGGAGTTTTAAAAACAAGATATTGGAGTCAATGTTAAACTCTGAAAACAAGTATTCTCCTGCTATAATATTTTGTGCCTTCAAATAGTGATAGAAAAAAAGCCTTCATTCTTAGTGTGGAAAGCAAATCCCTCCCAAATTGCATTACTAACCCTCCTTCCCTCAAGCCCCCACCCCATCCCATGTGATTCTGTGCTGCAAACACAAAATCTTTGCTCTAATAGTAGTTCTCTTTGCCATTTATGAAATGTTACATGCTTTTCTCACATTGCTTCTTACATCTGGAAGCATTCCTATATGTCACCATTGTCACTTGGGCTCCACCTTATCCTTGAAGTCTATAGTATAGAATCAAGCCTATAGTGGCTTGATTGCAAAAATAACCCCAGAATTCATGCCCCTTGCAATACAGTTTTGAAGATTCTTCCATCAAGGGGTGGAGTGCATTTCTCCAGCTCTTGAATCTGGCCTGGCTTCTCTGGCTACAGAATGAGCAATGAGCGTACTAGTTCTGATCCTAGGCTTTAAGTAGACTTAACTTTAATTCTCTTTCTTGGGATATGTTATTACTTGAGGAGAAGTCCAGGATGGCCTGCTCAAAGATATAAGACCAGATGAAGGAGAGTCCACTACAAGTCAAGTCTCCAGGCTAACTACAGAGTTGGCCTGGAACATGTAAGAGAGGTCAGCTAAGATGAGTGCAGCCACCTTCCTGACCTGAAGCTGACCACAAATTCATGCAAATTATGAGTCTGGAGTCTATTACCTTACTTCTAGACTCAAGCACAAGAACAAATGTTTTTGTTTTAAGATGGTTTGTTATGCACAATTGCTAATGGATATAGTTGTCCTTCATTCCAAGGAGATACAGCTCCTTCATTCCATGAAATCTGACATGTTGAATCTCGGTAGGAAAACAAAAGCAAAAACAAAACAAAGGACTCTCTGTTCAGAGAGGTGAGTGGCCTGAGATGAGGCAGCACAGGAAGACGGGACTCAGAACATCCAGATGGACCTTGCTAAAGAGTTTGGAATTGAACATTATCAAATATACTAAATGTTGCTGTATTTTCTCCCTGCATAAAAAATAAAACCCCCACCCATAACATCTTAAAGTTATGCTTAACATTAAAAGACTTATAAAGTCTGGGGATAATTGGAAATCTATAGCAAAACACTAAAGAGCCCTCTGTTTCCTGTAACTGACCAGCGGACCCTTTGAGCAGCCTGCGCTGTCCTCAGCGCCGACCCTTCACACTTCTTGTGTCTACACACAATGAAACAGCCCTTAGAATCGGAGACAACACGCTCATCTCCCCTTCTTCCTCAGGGTGCATTCCAGAACAGAAGCACCTAAGATCCTCCAAAGTTCATTTGAGTCGGTGTCTCTATAATAACACCTGCTTCAGTTCTTAAAGAACTTCCACGTGGGAGGAGATAATGGAGAGTACGAGATAATGGAGAACAGGTTGCTATTTAGCTTCCAGCACTTATAAAAAAAACATTGAGTTCACATACTTGAGAGCATAGGATTCTTATATACGAGAGTGTTTTCAAAGGTCTCAGGAGGTGACCAGTTGATCCTATATTACAGATGGCAAGGATTGAGAGCCTGCATTATAGGATTGGAGCACATCTTTTCTTCACAATTGCTTTTTTTAAAAAAGATTTATTTATTTATGCATACTAGCTGGAATGTAGGCCAGAAGTATGGGGAATGAGAGGATTCACCAGAGACAGAGTGGGGAGCAGAACAGGCATATCTACTGAAATACACTGCTGAGGGGAGCAGCGGGGAGACAGGAGAGGTTGGCTGTGCCATGTGGGAAGCTCCTAGGCCGGGGATTGAACTCGTGCTGCAGTGGCTGCTGATAGCTTCCTAGTGCTGCGACTTAACCTGTTGTGCCCCCAAGGAGGCCCATTCTTCATAATTTCTTCCATGGCTTCTATCAAGGATTTGAAAGATTAGGAAACATGACAGAAAGCAGTGAAACCATTGACAAACATAGTGTCGCCCTCCGTCTGTGCCCAAGCAGTAATGTCGGCATTGCTCTTGCATCTTCCCTCGTAAAAGCTGTGCAATAAAGCTCGTGACTTTGCACCTTTCTCAGAGTGTAGTTTATTTAGAGAAACTCCAGCTACTGCCTCATCAGTGGAACATTTTCTCGTGTGAAATGTGTGCAGCTGTCAGGGAAAACCTACCGGCTCTGCAAACTGAGAAGCAGGCTGGGAGTGCCTCTGTCACAACATTTGGGATTCTACCTACCCAGCTTCTCAACAACTGTCTACTTTAGTCTGCCAGCCAGGCAGGCTGCGAGAGAGACAGAAACTTCCGTGGAGGCGCTAATGTTGAACTCCTCATGCTTTTCCGTGATGAATTTGGAAAACTTCCCAGATGGTACATCTGCCGTGGTATAATAGCTTGTACTTCAGAGAATGAGGCTTTCAAGGAAGACAGTGAGAACAACCACATCTATTCACAGAGGGAGGGTAACATTTCTTCCTTCTTTCAGGGACAAGTGCCTGCTTTGTTGCACTCTGCCCCTGCCACTGTAGCTGCTGGTGATGTGTGTAGTCAGGAAGTACCCACTTGGCACACAAGCCCCTGGGGGGGTCCTGTTTTTGGTGCCATGCCCCAGCCAGTGCTTCCGAAGGAGGCCACTTAGGATGGGTGGAGTGGGTCAGGAAGGGAGACTAAGGCAGTGCAGCAAGGTCAAGGAGGCTTTTCATTCATCTCTTGCATCAACTTGTAGCATTTTTCTTTCTTTTTTTAGTTTTGTTTGTCAGTGTGGTGGCAGGTAGCAAGTGTCATTGATATCCCCTGGGCGAAATCGAGATTTAATGTATGAGGTAAGGCAATTTTCCTTGCGGGATGTACAGGCTGAACTGGTACTTTGAAAATCTCTTTACAGAGTTACTCATCCTACTCTATGATAAATTCACATTTATATTCAAATTTATATCATTTTAGGGTCAGAGAGACAAAGATACAGAAGAGGAACTTCTGATAGAGGCAAAGGAATTCTGGGCACCTGGTTGGGGTAGTAAGGATACCTAAATACTCTTTTAAATGTGCTCTTCTGATAGGAAGGTATAATGAGCCCCAACGAGGCCTATTTCATAAAGAGTCTTTTAAGATCAAACACATAACCTACTGAGGCGTTAAAACCAGGTATATGGTTACACATTGGTTGTTGAATGTACATCAATAGGGTGAATAGACAAAATGTATTGTTTAGGAACTTGTAATGGGGTCAAATCTATGTCTGCCTGAAATGCAAACTATGCAGGCAATGTCCATGTATAAAGTCTTCTTAAAGCCAGAAGAAAATGAATGATTTGAGATAAAACCAGACTGATGACTTAAATAGTGGAGCATGGGGAGGAGGGGAGGAGGGTCATAGTCTCTGGGTGTTGTAATCGACTTGACAGAATACGCACAAGACCAGAGGCATTTATTTTGGGTGCCTACCTAGCAGGGATGATACACAGGACTTTTGATCACTTTACAATAGCAGCAGGTCCTCTGAAGGAGACAAACTTAGAAACCCTATATAGATATCTTATAAATATTTTAAAAATAAGCTCCCCCAAAACGGTAGATTATAGTTTCCGTTAAAACTTACTTCCCCACTCAACATAGAAGCAAATATAAAAGCAACTGAAAATTGATACATAGAATGTGCAGACTATATTATAAATGCACCATACTTGCAGTTGGTATTTTAAATGTTGAAAAGGGGTTGACATATGAAAAAGTATTTAAAATAGTAGACATTCCTTATTATTAACCCTGTTTAGCTTAAAGATTTTTAAATGTTCCGTATTTTAGTATGAAAAAACTAAGCCATCCCATAACCATGCTTGCTACCTAAAGAATGGAGTATTGAGATAAGTAGACTGCAGATAACATTAGACGTGTGTGTTTGTGTGTGTGTGTGTGTGTGTGTGTGTAATAGAAAATGAGCTTGTGCTTTGTATCCCTTTTTATGTGTTCTCTTATTACCCTGTTTTCTTTTGTAGCACTTCTCACATTGCTAATTCAGCATTTATTTTGGATACACTGTATCTCCTTAAGGCAAGATATGTAGCTGCTTTATTCTCTGCTTTATTATTAAAGTTCTATGGTTTGGAACAAGATAGATGCTAAATCTATTTTTATGAGTGAATGAAAGAGTTTGGACAGTTACTGGATGGAATTAATATTTAGCAAACATCTACTATGGAAAACATTATGCTATGTATTATGTTTATTTATCTCATTTACTCTTTCCTATGATTTTGAAAGATAGATATTATCAATTCCATATCATAGAACGAGGAAGAATCTGAAGCTTACAGAGATGAACTGAACCATCTCTGTTTAAGTGCAAGCCTATTGTTCCTTGGACAATGATGGTTATCTTCTGTCACTTATAATGGAAACAGATGTCAACTGAATAATAGGATGGACTTCCTAAGAAGTCTAACAATTCTGGCATGCACTCTCTTAGAGGAACTGAATTATCTGTCGCTGGACTTACGGAGTTGGCTTGACCATCTGTCAGAGCATATAATGGAGAAGCTGGGCAAGGAGGCTGAATTAGAAAACCTCTAATGTTCCTCTCAGTGCTAAAATTCAAATTTGCTTTCTAGCCATATGCTGAAGTGCAGAATAATATGCCCCTCCCCTTAGTATTTCTCCTATTTTCTTATCCTTTGGAAGCAGATGGTTGCTGTTGTGCCTGTTGCCCAGGAGAAGGACATAGAGAACAACCACAAGGAAATCTTCTGTTTTTTCTGTCACAAAAGCCAAAGTCTTCAGGGGAAGCTGAAAGCTTTGAGAGGAAGATCATAAAAGAGATCAGTGTTCCCCCACAAGTTTGAAAAAGATGATCTGAAGTGATGAATTAGATGACAGAAGTATAGAGGAATTAAGGATAAACAAGTTGCTTGATGTTTCACAGAAAGAGATTTCTTTTAGCATCCTGTTTGCAGAGCCATGTGGGTATAGAGCTATCCAAGAAAGGATATGAGGTTCTGGAAAATACAAAGTATCACACCTGTTTTCAGGTAGAATCCTGTGGAGATAGAAGGATCCAGAAAAACTTTGGGAGGAATATTTAGGTGTTTAGTCAGAGAGGGTATACCAGGTGGTCCTGGGCTGAAAGGGACATGTCCAACTCAGGGCTTTGGCACTTCAGAAGACTCCCCAACCTCAGACAAAGCTCTGGGGGAAGGGAAGGGATCTTACAGGAGCATGAAGAATAGAAAAGGGTGTGTGGAAATTTGTTCTGAAGATTAATCAAACTGATGATTGAAAAATTTTTTAACCTTTTACCTGTCATTCTTGTACTTTTTCCTGCTACTTTTAGCTAACTGAAATGAAAAACACATATTCCTTCAATGATAATAGTTTAAGGTGTTGAAAAATCACAATGAGATTTTGCAGTGGAATTCATATTTTAACAAGCTTGCTTATTTTGAGAGATAGTATCATCCATTTCCATCAGTTCTTCTAGACTTAAATATGTATCAAAAAAGGAAAGAAAACAAAAATAAAGAAAACTTTCTTTTAGAGAAAGTCTTTCAGAGATTTCTTTCCCTAGAAATAACAGTTTGGTAAAGTGGGAGATGTGGTAGATAGTATCTTTCTAGTTCTTTCTCTAGTAACAAGATTTTTCCATAGGTCGTAGTTTGTTGTGTGAATCAGGATCTTTTGTGACACCAAAAGTGCAAGAGATTTAATGGAGGAAAGGCCTATGAAAGATAAGGTACAGAGGGGACAGGGAAAACAGGGAGCTTTCAGTATAGCTTGTAGGTCTGACACCTTGAAAAGGAGAGCAGGAAGGAGGGGGATTGGGTAGGAAGCTCCTTGAATGCCCTGTGGTTCTGAACAAAGGCTGATCAGGAGTCACGGAGCAAAGATCTGTTAAAGTCGTACTTCACCAGGCAGAACTGGTTCAGCTCTAGTCCTTCCATTTGCTTAGAAATCTGCCTGGGAACAGCTTAGGGAGAGTGTGGTCTTGGCCAGGAAGCATGGTGGGCTCTGAAGGAGTGACAGCTAGAGGTTGTGTTAACTAATTCTTTAAAACAGATTTTTTTTTCTCAAAAGGAGATTTGAGTGGCACAATACCAGGGCTCCCACAGTCAACACTTTTCATTTTTTAGAATATAATGAATTCTTAGAATTGTGTGGAATTGGAGTGATTTTGAAAGAGGAAACACTAAAATGGGGAATGGGTTATAAATATAGACCATGTGTGCCCGACCTGAATGACCAGAAATTCATCTTTAAACATATTTTCCTAAAGACACAGGTTGTCGGGATGAGTCATTTCACCCAGGAGACAGGGAAATTTAACTATTCATATGTGCAGTCTTGAAGATATCCTTTCTATAGATTCAATTAACAGCTCAACTAGACATCTTCCAGCAAGTGTATCAATGGCAATAAGTAGCAACAGAGATTAGAAAAAAATAAATTCTCCACTGATTACAAGGATAAGCAAAAAAAACTAATGTTCTTGATCTTGGTTTGTTAAGATGATAGAATTAGGGGAATTTTTAGTAATTTATTTAAAGTAATTCCTATTGATTCATTTTCAAAAGTGAGTAAACCAAGTAGTTCAAAAATAAAGAATTGCAGTTTATTAAATTTAATTTCCTCAGTAGTGAGGAAGAGGAAGTTAATGAAACTGAATAAAAGCAAGGGGACTTTACAAGTCAATGCTAAAAATGAGGACGAAACATTTTTTAATACACTTTTTTTCCAACTCAAATAGCATAATGAGTCCAGTTTGCTCCCTTGAGTTCTAGTGATGTTACCCAGACAGATCAGGGATTAAAAACCTTTCCCACAAATTGTCTTGTTATAAATCTCCCTAATGATGGACCTAGGCCTGCCTGAAAGGAAAACCACTGCTAGAAGTAAGAGCCTTTACAACAACTTGCCACACAGTCTTTCTAAGACATTTGAATAAGATATTCAGTACAGAGAAGGATCTTGTCTTCCTGACCCATACCTGTGAGCAGTTATTTACAAGCAGCCCTGCAGTCTTGGCTCATCAAACTGACAGGTGTGGGGACAGCTAGGCCCCATTCAGTTTTCCTGGAAGGTGCTGGGTCAGTAGCACTAGTGTTATAATTTTCTGCCAGCCCTTCCCCTCATACACCTTAATTAACAAGATGACATGGAAGGAGAATTTTCATTTCAGGGAAGCAGAGCTTGAGATGGGTGGGAAAAGGGATATGTTACTTCCCTAAGTATAAGGAATGAAAGTTTCAAGTAAATAACTCATGAAAGACAGATGTGCTCCCAATGGAAGAGATTGATATTTCTTCCCTTATGGGTAGAAAAACATTGGAAGGAGATGGAATAGTGGGGTCTGTCAGAAGAGATGGATTCTGGACCAGTGACATTGTTCCTTGACCATGCTCATGTTTTAGTATTTGAGACACAATGTAGATCATTAAATCAACAGTGAATGATAAAAATAATGGATGCTACTGCCCATATTTCAGAAGAAGGTAGGGAAGGCTGCAGTGGGGGATGATTAGGAGATGTGGCCACACTTCCAAACCTAGCAGAGTCAGTAAGGAGAGAGAGGCTTATTGGTGGGATCAGGTGGTGAGACAATGCATCCATCCATGCTTGTCAAACCATGCACAGGCCATGTCAGTATTGAGACTGTCTGAAAAGGAAGTGCATTCACACTCTGGATAGGCCTTGAAGAGCCCTTTCTGTTGAATCTCTTCTGCCAATGCAACATCTACCTGATAAGCATGGGAGAGGATGTTGGGAGCTAAAAAATTTCCCTCCACTCCATGTTTTAGAGGGCAGGGAAGAAAAGAGAAAAGAGCTAGGGAAAGTTTATGAGAATGAATTTTCAGAATTCTAACTTACTGATTTAATAATGGAATAAAACTGAAAAAGTAAGGACTCTAGTTAGAATTTAATTATGGTAGCTCAGTCAACAAGGAAAAAAAAGGTGGGATTCAAAAGAGCTTATTTAAAACAATCATTGACAAATAATAATTTTATTTTTATATACAGATACATTATTTCTCAAAAAAGTTACTCATGGTAGATAAAGAGTTAGTAATATTTATTCTCCTGTTATATGAGTTTTGATCTTAGGCACATCTCTAGTTCTGTTTTCCTGGTTACTCGTTAAATATTTTATATGCCATCTACATTGTGAAGTCACACTGAGGATGATAAAAATTGACCCATGGTTGGCAAATGACACAAGGACTAGTGTTGTCTGTTATAAATGCTGGCGAAGAGCCCTAATTTTTAGTTTCCCTGAGAAAGTGTCAGATTCCTAACGGAGGCTCTAGAACTCATGCCTATGGGAATGTTGCAAAGATATGGACTCCCCTCATGTATGAAGATTTTATGCTTGGGCAGTTCCTGGATCTATTTGATGGAAAACTTACCTCATACCTTTCATACTGCATGGAATATTCAACAATGCTCAAGGAAGAATAGTATTTGAAACTACTTTGTGGATAAGTACTAGTTTTGACCTAGCTCTTTCTTCATTATGGAGTCAAGTGTGGTCTATGATGATTTGGAGTCTAAATGTTTAGTTGAACCTACAAAGGCTCAAAGGCTCTTCATGGGGATTGTTCATGTATAAAATTGCTTGAGAAAATTGTGAGTTGTGACAAAGCAGTAGGGGGGATATTTGTTAGTACACCATCCATATTTTCAGAGTACCCTTCAAGAATCAAATGTACTGCTTAGTGTTTCTTCAGCAATTCTGTTGGGGATAGGGATTCTCTCAGCTCTCTAACTTTCTACATATACCTTAGCATTTTCTTTCATGGATCCTTAATTTTCCTGTTTACTTATTTTGGTACTTGATAATTACTATTTTTGATAAAAATTGCAATATTTACATTACATATGCCCTTCTTAAACGCTTTATCAACATTAGTTTATTTTATTTAATCCTCACAAACAATTACGAGGAAGGTTGATAATCCTCCCTAAAACCCATGGTTAGTTTAAATAACTTCTTAAAATCATACAATTGCTGAACCATATAGTCATGTCATTCTAGAGGTGACTGAAAGTCATATAATAATATAGAAGAATCTTGGATTTTCTTTTTGGTAGCTTATATGAATAAAATTATTTATAGAATAAATATGTAAAGATGCACATTTTTAGTACAGTTTTTAGAAAGTTTGTTACCCCCAATTTCAACCACCCTCTTCTAGTTGAAAAGAGAAAGAAAATGTCCACATGATGTGAATTTTTTTTTACAGTATTTCAAAATAATTTTAAAGACAAGTCATTATTGGAAAGTTGAAAAAAATTAAAATTGAAAATCTATGGTTATAAGAATAAAAGGTAAATTAGCTTTATATCAGTTCTGTTCAAAATGTTCCAGTGGGGATCAAAAACTTGGAAGAAGAAGAGCTTCATGAAATAGATACTTTTTCCTTAGGATGGGGAGAGGAATGTGGGAATTCGCCAGCTAGAATCTCTCATCCAATAATCTCAGTTCTTCTTAAAACACAGCTTGTACAGTTGAGCATTATTTAGTAACACCACAATTGCATATGGAAATTTGAAAACAGTATTTTATCTACTTTTAAAACAAATATCTGAGCATATTAGCTGTGGTATCCCATGTTTCAAGATCAAAGGCCTAAAGAATCACCGAGAAATCTTTTCTTTTTTATTGAAATCATGTTAATTCTAACTTCATATTTGATAACTTCATGTTCAGGTATTACTGTTTCTTGAAAGTTTTGGGAGATAGGTACAATATATATGATATTGTTCAACTCACAAACATTTACTTATCTAATTTTCCTCTAAAACTCCAACTACTGCAATCTGAAACTAAATTATTTATAATTGGATAAAAATTATTTATAATTGGATAAAAATATAAATACTCTTTTACCTTAAATAATTTAATACAAAAATATGGTGAAGCATTTTTTTAGAGACAGTAACACATACCAAAAACCTAGTCATCCATAGTTCTAGCTCAAACCACACATTATATGTTACGTCACTAAATTTGGGGTTTAAGAAATTAAAAAAACCTTACCACAATATGTCAAAGATCTATAGCACATAGCCAATAAAAAAATTGAAATTACTTTTGTCCCAACCCTAGTATTTATTCGAAATTTTCTTGCATCTTGAAAACTTGGTACTTTTTGCCTAAATAGGGAAGAAAAGTAAAACAATAGGCAATAATTTTAATTCTTTACTAAGCTATTCATCTCTCTTGATAATTTCAGGTATCTGTGTTAGTTTCCTATGTCTGCCATAGTAAATTACCACAAATTGAGACGCTTAAAACAACACAATTTTATCACCTCATGGTTCTGTAGTTCAGAAAACCAGATAGGTGTGGCCTGGTCTGGAACTCACAGGTTGAAATCAAAGTATCAGCCCACTTCACACCTGTGAGAATGGCTTATATTTAAAAAAACAAAAACAAACAAACAAAAAAACAACCCAGAAACAACAAATGCTGGTGAGGATGTGGTGAAAAAGGAACTTTCTTACACTATTGGTGGGAATGCAAAGTAGTCGAGTCACTATGGAATAGTGAATGAAGTTTCCTCAAAACAATAAAAATGGATCTACAATGTGACCCAGTAATTCCACTCCAAGAAATCTATCCTAGGAGTGGAAACAAGGGGAGCAAAAACATTAATTAGAAAGGAAAACTGCACTCCTATATTTATTGCAGCACTATTTACAATAGCCAAGATATGAAAACAACCTAAATGTCCAAAACAGATGAATGGATCAAGAAGATGAGGTCTATATACACAATGGAATACCATATCACCTGTAAACCATCACTATATTCCCTTGTGTTCATGCTTCCCCAGTTTTGCCCCCCTCCCCAAACTACTTTGTCATATGCTTCAGGGCTATGGTCAGCTTGCTAGTTTTGACTTTTTCTTGGACTTTTGTTTGGTTTCTCTGTATTCTACATATAAGTGAGTCCACCCAGTATTTGTCTTTTTCCTTCTGACCAATTTCAGCTAGCAATATCCCTTCTAGCTCCATCCATGTTGCTGGAAATAGCAAAAGTTTGTCTTTTTTAATTGCTGAGTAATAGAAAAGGATGTCCACTCTCACCACTGCTTTTTAATATGGCACTGGAAGTCCTAGCTGGGTAATTAGGCAAGAGAAAGACATAAAAGGAATCCAGATAAGGAAAGGAAATCCACCTATTTTAAGGTTCTGAATCTCATTATATCCATTAAGTCTCTTTTGCCACATAGGTTAACATATTCACAGTCTCCAGGGCTTAAGGCCTGGATATCTTTGGGGGAGATTCTGTTTACTATGCTATTAAGAGCTGGCTATGTCTCTGTCTTATTATATATTATCCTTGTTGGATGCATCCTCTAACTTCTCTCTATATAATCTGGATTTGGTCCCTACCCTTTGTTTTCTTCTCTATGGGAAGCTTACAGTGATTCTTCTCAGAAATAGCATGTTTTAACTTATTTCTAAGATTCTGATTCTTTTTTTTAAGATTTATTTTATTTATTCATGAATATAAGAGCTGGGGTGCAGTCTAGATGTGTTTGTGATGGGGGGAGGGTGAGAGGATTCACCAGAGACAGAGAGGGGAGCAGAACAGGCAGATCGACATAAATACACCACTGAGGGGAGCAGCGGGTGAGGCAGGAGAGGTCTGCTGCAACATGTGGGAAGCTCCCTGGCCAGGGATTGAACTCATGCTGCAATGGTTGCCAATAGCTTTATAGTGCTGAGACTTAACCCCTTGTTACACTAGGGAGGCGCAAGATCCTGACTCTTCCTGTGTCCTCAAATCTACTCTTCTACCAACTTTATGCTGCCCCTTCAATGCTGACATATGCTCTCTTCCTTGATATTGTCCTGAAAGTTGAAGTATCTGATTTTCTCGGTCCTCTGCCCTGTCCTGTTTAGTAACAGGGTCTCCAAATTTGTCAGTCCAAACCTGGACTTCAAAATATGTCCCCTTGGAAGTTGTCAAGTTTTTCCATGGTTTCTGGCCCACTTACTCATCTTTCATCATGAGACATAGTCATTCTCATTTTTTAAATATTTATTATTAAGATATCACTTCATATGGAATGTTATTAAAATGTCCCTTCTTTGTTGCAGCATTTATTCACCAGAAATATGACACATTTATTAGCTATGGCTGGTTTAAGCCAGAATCCATCTGTTATTTGATGAATCACAACACAAACTCAAAATTATTTTTCAAAATCTGTATACTTAGGCTACAAGAAAAAAATTTATGCAACCTGGATCAACTATTTTCCAGACATTTTTTATAAATTATTGAATTCTAATGTAGTTACACTGATGATATTGTTAATATGCCTGAAATGACTGAGATGTAAAATATTCATTTGGTAATTTGAATAATTTTAATAAATGAGCTGTATTAATATTGTAAGAATCTAATAAACTTCTTAGTAATTGGTTATTATGTAACTATGGGTATTGAGTGAGATTGGGTAGTTACTATCACACATTTTACAAGGTTCTTTGAAATATGTGACTTCATAAGTTTAAATTATAAATATTTATTTTATGTCTACTGAGTGCACTTTACTGTGATACAAATAAGATATACATGGATTCTTCTTTCAAGATATTTATAGCCTATTAGAGGAGGTAGCTCAATACTTGAAATTCAAGGTAGAAAATAATGATCCTTTAGCAAAAGCATCAAAGAATCTTAGAAGAGAAAAACAACGACTCCACTATCAAAAAACATATGTAGTCCTATAATAGGACAGACATTTATTAAATATTATTGAGTACACGGAGTCTCTTCTTTGGTTCAAATCTTGATGTATTTGGGATTGGAGAGAGGGTAAAACCAGCATTCTATCAAATGAAGGAATGTAAATCAAAATACAGAGACAGTGAAAATTTTAGAGGTTTGGCTTTTTCCTTTACCATTTAGCTCTCTGTCATCTAGGCCTTTCTCATCCCTAATGTTCCCATCCTGGTCTCTATTACTTAGTTCCATCCACTTTCTCCTCTCCCCTCTTGACTCTGCCCACAAGAGCTCACAGGCTTTATCTGTCTAAAGCAGAATGCAAAATGTTGGCAAGTCTCATCTTTCTATTCTTACCATCACCATCCCAGATAAATATCTATCTCTTATGCCTGTTTTATTGTAATAATCTCCCAAATGGTACGCTTGGCTTTTGTGTTTCACCTTTCCCAAACCCCTGACTGTAATTTAAACTGCAGAGCACACATTGAATGTGCCAACCATGACATCAAAACTACCTGCTGTTTCCTGAATGCAGTTTGATCCTTACCCTGACTGTGAAGGGCACTGAGCTGATTAAACCCATGACTCATACTCACTCTGAGTTCTCCTCACAGTCCTTCCACAGCTTGGCTAAACATCTTGTGATTCATTGTTTTCCTGTTCTACACACACTTTTCTCTATTTCGGAAATGCCTTTTCTCATTGCCATACCCTCCTCAAAGATTTACCTTTTAAGTTCTTACAAAGTGCCTCACCTGGTCCTTCTCTTTGGAAGTGATTTTTGTCCATGTTTGACCATTTTAACATTTTCTGTACTTTTCCCTTGTGGGGGGTAGTATGTGCCTTTCTTGTGTCTATGTCTTCACATTAGTTGCATAATGAATGATCAGTAAGATTTTTAGGCAAAGAATTGTCACTTGGTCCCTCCTTGTTTTATTTCTCTTTAGAGAAATAGGACATTCTAATCTCAGACAGACCTGGACTTGGGTCCTGGCTCAGCCAACATCTGCTATGTGCACTTGAACAGTTTATTCCAACTTTTGTCTATAAAGAGGAGGTAATAATTAATACTTCATAGAGCTGTGGTGAGGATTAAGTGAGAAACTGCACTGGTACTAATGACAACTTGTGCGTCTCATATGCCCTGCAGTCTGCAAAGCATATAGTATGAAGTAACAACTCCCCAGACATAAAGTGTAGATAAAGACCACATCCTCAGTACACATACTACAGGAAAAACATCTGCCACACAGAAAGAAAGAGCCATCTTGCATGTCTCAATCTTAACAATAGGTAGAGGAAGGAAAGCGAATCTTGGAGAATATGTACTCTGGTGATGTTGGGGATTCTAGGAGCTTGGGGTCATGTGCAAGGTTGGGAATACATCTTCAAGCACAGTGCCATGGCTTGAGGAGCAGCCCTAGCCCTTAGAGATGCACATCTGGGCACATTAACACCAGCGCTGGCAGGGGTTGAGAAAAACTGAGAATGGAGAATAAGGAGGATCAGCTGTGCCCTCAAGACCAGTGCAGCTGTTGGGCTACAGTTAACTTTGCTAACATTTCTTTATAAGTTATTCCAGAAAATGAGCCCATCCAGAATCCTGGGGGAGCTAGAGTCCTGTCAGAGGTAGGCAGAGGGACACAGGAGGAACCAGCAGTGCCAGCTACAGTGTAGTGCTCAGGGCCACCTTAATGCCCAGGGCACCGGTGTCTTGATAAGCCAAATGACTCTCAGTTTGGTCCTCTTCAGGGAATTGCCCATCATTGCCAAGGGTTAAGACCATACCTCATATCCACACACCATACAGGGAACAAAGGCCTAGTCTCTCTGTCTTGATGGACTGACTATGGTGAAAGCTGATCACAGCTTCAGAGCTCAACCTGAGATGGTAGGAGGCCTCCACTGCAACCGGAGCCTCTCAATAGCCCTTGCTAATCTGCATCCGTCCCCTTCTTAGAGTTCTAGAGAACATACGTCAGTGATCTTCCACTAGGTAATGTCCATTGTCCATCTCGGGGTCTGTTTCTTAGGAAATCCTACTAATTGGATATTTAAAAAGTACAAAACAAACTAACATACTGGAAAAACAAAACACAAAAGCCCTCAGATTTGTCTAACTGTGCACTATATTCAAAGGTTGTTACACATTGAACTACACCACAAATGGAATGTGTGTGTGTGTGTGTGTGTGTGTGTGTGTGTGTACTTTACCAAACTCAGCCATAAAGTGAGAGATATTTCTAGTGTCTAAAATCTTTTGTGTCCTGTTAAGCATATGTTCAGCTCTATTCTAACAAGTGTGTTCTTTGTTCTTTGGAGTCAGACAGATATGGTATAAAGACCATCCATCCACTTCTTATCTATGCATCCTTACACAGTGACTAGCTCTCTGAACTTCTATAAAGTGGCGATCAATGTTTCCTGGCTACAACCTCACAAGACAGTTGTGAACATTAAATTGAATATGCTCCATGCAAGAACTCAGGACTCCACTTGACATGGAAAAGGTGATTCATGAATATTATTTTCTCTTCAAGTTCCACTCAGGGCATCTGAAAATCTCTCCTTTAGTCAGAAAGAATCATTGCAATAGAATAAAGCAGGAAATGTTTCGTGGGTGGTGCTTTTAATAAAGTTAATCCACAGAGTAATAGGAAAAATAAATAGAGCCTCTTTTTTTTTTTCTCATTTAAAAACAAACTCTAAATAAGAGAATCCATGTGTTACTACTAACCGGTTTTATTAGCCTAAGGACAATGTCAGGCAAATCTGATGAGCCCGACACCACCACTTCCTACAGGCAGTGTCACCTCTGCCCCACCAGCACACAGTGACCTAATAGTATCACCATGCTTTTGCCTATTGGTTTTGAGAGAAAACTCGGCAAGTTTTGATGAGTGAAGGAAGGAACAATGGTTGCTTGCCTGGCTCATTTTCTTTTTAGCCCAAGTTGAGATCATAGAATTCCTGACCCTCAGTCTGTAAACAACTTGCAGAGGCATCTGGGACACCATTGGTGATGGTTCTTTCAAACTGACTGGAGGGAATATTGACCTCATTTTTATATTTCCCATTGTTTACATAAATTAGGCCTAATGAATTTTGGCTAGATCTCTTGGGCCTTCATCAGAAGAAAAATAAATATACTATTCCTAAATGGAAAGTTTGCAAGAAAATAATTCCTTTGATTTGTAATAACTAATTCAATGCTTTTATATCTATCCAAGTGATTTGGAAATATGGGTATATTGATCATGAAAACATGAGCTCAATTCAGTGATATTTGGCAAGGCACAAGGCACTTGAAATGTCTTACAGAAATAGACACAGTGAAAAGGTCTTGCTCCCAGTAGAAAAATATCACTTCTTATTTTCACAGCATCATGCAACCAAGTTTTCCTGCATATATTAATGTACCTAATAATTGCTTAAGATTGGGGGATTACATAATCTTAACCTAATTTCCCAGATAAAAAAACTGCAATGAAGAAACCTGGGTAAAGACTACACTGCTTGGGGCCTCCCTGGTGGCACGGCAGTTGGGCGCTGCTCTGTGGAGCTGTCGGCAGCATTGATGCGAGTTCAACGCCCAGCCGGGGAGAATCCCACATGGTGCGGCAGACCTCTCCTGCCTCCCCCGCTGCTCCCCTCAGCAGTGTATTTCTGGTCTGCCTGTTCTACTCCCCACTCTGTCTCTGGTGAACCCTCTCACCGCTCCACAACTCTGGCCTGTACCCCAGCTGTATGCATAAATAAATAAATCTTTAAAAAAAAAAAAGACTACACTGCTCCTTGGCACATCCAGGAAGCGGCGGAGAATCCTGCGTGTCCTCCAGCTTCATCTACAATATGGGGAGGAGAGTGCAGAGGAAGAACTGATATCAGGTCTACCTCTTCTTCTAATTGTCCTTGTCTAGAAGTTTTGTACTTGTCAGGCTCTCATGGAGGTAACAGAGGATCTGCTCTATTCTGTGGAGTGAGAAAGATGCTAAAAGATTCGGACTCTCGTATTGCCACTTCTCATCAAATAGTCCCACCCTGGCACGTCTCCACAGCTAAATTCCTTCCCATTTACTGCTTGCTGGGCATCTCCACCTGGATGTCCAGCTGCTGCTTTGGACTCATGATGTTGAAATGGAGTTAGTTATCATTCCCATTAAAATCTACCCTTCTTTATGTCAGGTAAATTCATAGCAAGGCACCAGACTGCTTAGAATATAATAGCTTATTTCTTGCTTCCTTATCACGCATTACCTCTTGTGTTTCTGATGCCACTGGCACCATTGTATAACCCCTAAGCCCAAGTAAAATACTTGGAGACATTCATTTAATCAAATTAGGAGCAATGCCCAGCACAAGAGTGTCACTAATAGAAGGAGGTTGTCCTGTGGACAAATGAGAAGGTGCATATCCACCATAAGGGATCAGTGTTACCTTGCTATAACCTCACAAGACAGTTGTGAACATTAAGTTAAATATCCTCTATGCAAAAACAGGAGGTAAAGTTACTCTACTCTAGTGGAATAAGTGATGCCTTCCAAAATATAGGGTATCTGGGTTACTGTTTCGCTTCAGTGCGCCAGGCAGAGAGACAGGGCAGGGAGCTCCAGCTGAAGACTGTGTGCATGGAGGCACAAACTAGAAAGAGCCTATCCCAAAGGAATTAGTTATCACCCCCATCAAAATCTACCCTTTTGTATTTCTTTAGGGAAGTTTTGAGTTTATCCCTCTATCTGGCTGCCAGAAGGGACAGATCACAGGAAACGGAATGTAGTTGCTCAGTAGGGTAGATGTTATTTTGCAGACTGGTGATCAGCCCAGGCTGCACAACTGCACAGAAGAATTATATGGATGACTGACTATAAATCACAAGTTCCTTTTATCCCCCTTTCCCCCCTTCTCTCTCTCTCTCTCTCTCTCTCTCTCTCTCTCTTACAGACATCCCATAAGAGATTGATTTAATCCTGCCACTGGAGCTTTGGAATTATGTGTTATAATGACAGAGGTAATTCACAGATGATTTCTAGGTTTTAAGCATGAGAGTATCACATTCAGGAAATGGTCCCCCTGCCACTGAAGAGGTTATATGAGGGGGCAAGAACTCGGTAGATATTCTGGTAGATTTATCTTGGTTTTTCCAACTTTTGGGCCTCTCCCTTTTTCATACTGGGCAAGTCATAGAGATTGTGCCTTTGGCTTGCTTGAACCTCTTCCCTAATTTCCATTTCATTATTGTGTCCTGGTTCAGCACTTCATTACTTTGCACTTGATATATTTCAATGCACTTCACTGGTGAGTCCCTATCCTCAGGTTTCTTTTCACTCAGGTTGAATCTACACATCCACATTAATCTTCTTAAACTGTAAATTTGAACATATCATTTCTCTTCTCACAAACCTACATTGGTTCCTGAATTTTATAAACTTACTCTGTCATTGAAACTTCAGTGATACTGTTTTCTTCTTTACTTTTTCTTTGCTTATTTTTCTCTTTCAAGTAGAAGACATTTCCTTATTTTTGCAAATACTTCTCTTTACAAAAATCTCTCCTATTTTTTCCCCTAAGTTTGGCTTAAATGACACCTCCTCTATGAAGCCTTTCTTGATTGCCCATCCTTTTTCCAGATCTCATAGATCACTTAAAACTTTCCATCATCTTCTCTATAACCATTATCTAATGTGTTGTCAACTCCACTTGGTTATTAGTACTGGTGCATAATTGATCTTGTTGCAAATAAAGATGGTTTCCTGCTCATCATATATTACTTTACATTTTGCTCTATAGGGACTTGTCCACTGAGGCCTGAGAATAAATAAAATTAATTAAGGATTCATAGATACTTTAATAAATTTCAATGAAATTTGAAGTAATTAAAATTTTCCACTTTTTCTGGTTGGGAAGAATACAAGATCCACTAATATTCCCTCCTAGCTGTCACATGTGAAGAGCATTGATGTCAGTACTGGACAAAATCTGGAGATAAATTCTACTTCATTCTTGTTAGTTGTTTGATCTTGAGAACACTGCTAGATTTCTTTGAACTTTAGTGTCTTTTTCTACAAAATGAGAATTATGGCACCTACCTCATATGGTCATTACATATATGTGTGTATATATATTATACAACGTAAAGTAGATATTCCACAAGAATCCTTTCCATCTGCATTATCAAATTAACAAATTCTATAAAAGACTAGTAAAGAATGTCATTTACATGGTATATAGGAGTGAAATCAGATTTTTACTAATATGGTTGTACTTATTTAATTAAACTCTAAAATTAACAATGATCTGAGATGGAAAAAAAACTTCATTAAAAATTTGGTTTATATGAAGATAGAATGAGTCATTTGGGAAAGGTTTTTTTTTTTTTTAAGATTTATTTCTTTATACATACAAGCTGGAGTACAGGCCAGAGGCGTGGGGCGGCGAGGGCTTCACCAGAGACAGAGTGGGGAGCAGAACAGGCAGACAAAAGAAATACACTGCTGGGAGAGCGGATGAGGCAGGAGTGAGGCAGGAGAGGTCTGCCTCGCTATGTGGGAATCTCCCTGGCTGGTCATCGAACTCACGTCGCTGCTGCCGACAGCTCCACAGCACTGCACTTAACCGCTGCCCCACCAGGGAGGCTGTGGGAAAGGTTTTGGTAGAAGGGAAAGGTAAATCATAGAAGAAAGGAAATCCATAGCAGGGCCTGCTTAGTGCGTAGCTAAGGACTCAACTGTTCTGGTCCAGGGGATGCAGGTACTGCCACTAAGTACTTGAATTTCAAAGCTAATCATTCCTCTTATGGTTCCATATATTAGACATCCTTCTGATAATAATTTGGCATTTCCTTTAGCCTTCTTACAGGCATGTATTGAATCATTTACAAAAATGATTTCATTTTATTGAATAAACTGCATTTTTGAGTTTTGGATCTTCTGCGTCTGTGAGTGTGCATTAGTGCATTTTAGTCCAACATCTCTGGGACACTCCTAAGGGCAAAATGCTAAGACATTCAGGTCCATGCCCCATGAAGCAGTCCATCTCAGTAGGAGGCACCTTTGAATTGTTCCACTCTCTAAAGACCTGTGCAGTGTGATGGACAGTGGGGATGAGACCCTCACTGCACACTGATTGCAGTCCTTGTTCCCGATTCATAATACAAAGGAGGAAAGCTTCATACTTGCTCATTGCCTGTGCTGCGTCTTTCTCTCTCTCCCTTCTCAATAACTTAGGTTGTGGATTCATGTGGTTTGGAGAAGCTGAGTCCACTACTGCTCTGGGAAACAAACATACGAGCTAGATGGGTCAATCAAAACATGCCCCATCTCAGACTGCGGTGATAGGTTTTCATGGGCATATGATCTAAACCTGTTGAGACAAACTGAAGTGTAGGTCCTCTAAGAGACTGAGGGACAAAGTGGTGTCACCTTCTTACAGATGGTGTGGGACACAGCTGTCAGGCCAGGATGGTGCAGTCAACCTTTTTCTATCATGAGGGAAGCAGTCTCGAGGAAACCATCAAGGGTGGAGGAAAAAACTAAGAGAAAAATTTCTAAGAGTAGAGCCACAATCCCAGTAGTATTCTTGACTTAAGAATCAAACTATGCTAAAGTCTCACCCATATGTCACATTTAGTTCCGTACACACCAATGAATTCTTTCTTCTTAGGTCAATTGACAAGTTTTATGGTACTTGCCATATAAAAATCTCTAACATAGAAAAGTACACTAGTGCACCATCATCTATAATTTTAATTTTCTCAATTTAAAAAATAAAAACTCTGAAAAGGAAACATGAAAATATAAACCACATAGCTTCCTTGTATTATTTAACAGAATATTTCATATTTTCATTCTTTCAAAATGATTCTATCACATTGAAGCAATTTTCTACTATCATCTGAAAGAGTTTTATTGTGCTTACTTATCTATATTCTCATTACTAAAACTTGACCTTAAATTATGAGTTTTAAGTGCTAAATTTTAAATTATTATCAGAGAACCTGAAGAAAATAGGATGTTTTTGGACATGAATAGATTTTGAAAGTAAGAAGTTGTCAGGTAGGTCCTCAAAAACTCAAAGAATCAAGAGAAGTAGGATGCCTTCTCATCTTGTCTCCTCCTGGGTGATCTGTCTTGCAAAAAATCTTAAAAATTTAAAGTGTATGAGAATGAAGGCAACATTTTAAGACTTTCTAAAAAAGATGAGCATCTAGAAGAAAATAATAAGAATTTGCCACTATGTATAGCTCCATTTTTACTCTGTCTTCACAAAGTAAATGTTTAACTTTCAAGGACTGGCACAATATATAACTGAGCTATGTTAAACTTCTGAATACCAGAATCATGGTATTCACAAAATTAAGATTCTTGGTCTGATGACTGGATCAAGAAGATGTGGTACATATACACATTCAAAAAAGACAAACACATGCAATTCACAGCAACATGGATGGACCTAGAAGGGATCGTGATCAGTAAAATAAGCCAGAAAGAAAGAGAAAAATATCGAGTGGTTTCACTTACAACAGGAATATCGGGGAACCAAATAAGAATGTGACATTCAGCAGGGGAGGAGGGGAGGGTAAGGGCTCAAGAGGGGGGGAAAGGGGAGCATGGGGGACTATGGTGATGACTCCACGGGTGAACAGGTGGTGGGTAACCTATGGGGAACACACAATAATGTAAAATATATGAATAACAAAAATAAATAAAATATCTATTAAAAAAAGATTCTTGGTCAGACATTGAGAATTCAATTCTGGCTGCTTGAGTGACTAAGTTTGGTTTTATTAGTATGTTTATGTGTGTGAGCAGATGTGTGGTCTCACAGGAATGGGGGATACTAGTGACCAGCCTTAAGAGTGCAGAAGCTGGGCCTCCCTGTTGGTGCCACGGGTTAAGCGCCGTGCTGTGGAGCTGTTGGCAGCTGCGGAGCTAGTTCGATGCCCAGCCCAGGAGATTCCCCATGGCGCAGGAGACCTCTCCTGCCTTGCCCGCTGTTCCACTCAGCAGTGTATTTCAGTTGATCTGCCTGTTTTGCTCCCCACTGTCTCTGGTGAACCCTCTCACTGCCCCACATCTCTGGCCCGCACCCCAGCTTGCATGCATAAATTAATAAATCTTAAAAAAAAAGAGTGTAGAAGCCAAGGAAGCTACAATGAGACAGATATCAAGTTTTGGGAGCTACAGTGATGATATTGTGACATTTTTAGGACTTCACCACAGGGATTAAAAATTCTGTGACCAATTCCTCCATCATGGTTTCACTTGTTTATTTCAGAAGAGAATTTCTTTTGGTGACATGCTGGCTCAAGAAAGAAAGGATCTGGCATATTCAGCTTGTCTACTAGGTAGTAAACACTGGATTTCCCTTTCAATAGAATCATACATAGTGATGGGAAGGTTCATTTTCAAAAGAAAATTCCAGCATTATTAGGAAGGGACTAACTCCTGACCACATAAAGCTGCTTATTTTTTCACTATGGAATCTACAGATCCAGGGATTCTGCAAATTCCTACTGCCTTAGATAAACACAGAATGCCAAAAGAATTACCCATACAATAAAAAAAGAAACGTCTTTCCTTAAAGAAATGAACTGATTTCTTTAATTCTTGAATAGGAAATGGAGTAGAGTGTTTTTACAAGTCTTCACTTCCTCTATGTCTCTCTGCAACAAAGGTAGCTTATATTTTTAGTGTATAGTATACTGTGCTATTCTAGTTGTGTTTGCTTTCTTAATTTGGATTATTCAAGGTTAGCTGAAAAAAACAAACAAACAAAACAAAACACAGACTTAAGCAGCAGACTAAGGCTTTTGTAGAAAAACCAAACTCATAAAGTTTGCTTCCATGAGAGTTAAGTAGCACAAAATTGGTGGTCAGAAGAAGAAAGGAAAACATATCATCTTTTAAATCAAGTGACTCTCCAGTAGCAAATTTCTTTAACAGAACAAGCAGAAGAAGAAACAATCACACTTTAGTGCAGCTATTTGTAAATGCAATGCACTAATGCAATATCTAAATTAGACTCAGTGAATTTCTGACAGTCTCATCCATCACAATACAATTCTCACCATGTCAACAAAGTACAACCATTCTAATAAGACAAAGGAAAGAAAGGTGAATAATTGTGAAACCACTTAGGTCTTTTGACACAACTTTGCAATGTATACCTTTTGCTCTTCTTTTTCCTTTGTATGTGTACATGCTATTGTGATCGTATACTATGTGCAACTGCATCTGATGACATACATTATCTTAAAATATAAAAAGGAAATTTGTAGATACTGGGGTACAGTTAGGAATACATGGTCTACTAGGGATTTATCTGTGAAGATTAAAGAAGGAGGAGGCAAGGCTGAGCAAAGAAGTCTTCACACTAAAACGCAGATTTTACACAATCATGACTAACTGGTCAGGGAGCTCTACAGCAAGAACTGCCCATTGGCGTTTTGCATTGAGCAGGGTGGCTGATGCTAATTTCTCAGTCAAGTTCAGTTGTTGTTGGGGGCTGTCTGAGTTGAGTGATGCCCTTGCTTTTTTTTTAAATCAAGTGATTCTGCAGTAGCAAATTTCTTTAACAGAACAAGCAAAAGAAGAAACAATAAATAAATCTTGCAATAAAGCAAATCTTGCAGGAGACTGTCAGCTTACAGTACACCTTGAAGATAGTAAACAAGTGCTTTCTTGAGGGGAATTCCAAATGTTAGAACTTCCTGACTGCCATAGACTAGGAAATAGTTGGTTGAGAATTAGATACAGGTGTAGTTACAATAATTGAAGCTGAAGAATAAGTGTTGCCTGTTGACTTTGTCATTTTTATGACTACCAACAAGGACTACAGTCCTAAATTCGTAGACAGGTGATGTGAAAAGTTAATAATCAATTATAAAACCGCTTCTATTAAAGAAATGCATTTATTTATTTATTATTATTTTTAAAGATTTATTTATTTTTTTATTTATACATACAAGCTGGGGTACAGGCCAGAGGTGTGGGGCGGCGAGAGGGCTCACCAGAGACAGAGTGGGGAACAGAACAGGCAGGTCATAAATATACTGCTGAGGGGGGCAGCGGGTGAGGCAGGAGAAGTCCGCCACGCCATGTGGGATTCTCCCTGCCCGGGCGTCGAACTCGCGTCGCCGCTGTCGACAGCTCCACAGCGCAGCGCTCAACCGCTGCGCCACTGGGGAGGCCCAAAATGCATTTATAAATTTACCAAAAATCAATTAAAATGATAAAAAAAATTAGTTTTGACTGTTAAAACATAATACAAAGACAGCGTGCCATAAATATTTACTTTTCACAGTTCTGGAAGCTGGAAGGCACAAGCTAAAGACATGAAAGATATTTTGGTTAGGCCACTCCTTCTGGCTTCAGACAATGTATATTCTCATTGTGTTCTCTCAAGGCTAAGAGGAGAAAGAGATTATCTCTCCTTATAAGAAGGAATTCCATACTACTCAGCGATCAAAAAAAAAGATCAACTCATGCCGTTTGCGGCACATGGATTGAGCTGGAAGGGATTATTTCAAGCAAAAAAAGTCAGAAGGAAAAGGATAAATATCAGATGGTTTCACTTATAGGCAGAATATAGAGAAACCAAACAAAGGTACAGGAAAAAGGCAAAACTTGCAAGCTGACATAGACCTGAGGCAGACAGCAGGGGAGGGTGAAGGTCAGGGTCAAAACAGGGGAGGGAAGAACGCAGGAACTGTGCTGATGGTTCACAGGTAATGTGGTGGTGGGAGATTTATGGGGACTACATTTGAGGGGAGAAAACAAATACTGTCCAAATATTAACAATGAGGTAAGAAAATAAATAGATAAAACTAAAGAACACTAATTCCACCCTCATGACCTAATTATCATCCAAAAGCTCTACTTCCAAATATTATCACAATAGGTATTTAGGCTTCAACATATACATTTAAGGGAGATATAAATGTTCAACTCATAGTAAACATTTTTATTTATTTATTTATTTATTTTTAAAGATTTATTTATTTATGCATACAAGCTGGGGTGTAGGCCAGAGGTGTGGGGTGGTGAGAAGATTCACCAGACACAGAGTGGGGATCAGGACAGGCAGATCAACTGAAGTACACTGCTGAGGGGAGCAGCAGGCATGGCAGGAGTGGTCTGTGCGCCATGAGGGAATCTCCCTGGCCAGGTATCGAACACGTGCTGCAGTGGCTCTGGATAGCTTCATAGTATTTCACTCAATCCATTGCACCACCAGGGAGGCCCAAGTAAACATTTTTAAAAACCAAGGAACATGTGTATATATATATTAAAAAGAAGAAAAGTATAAACTGACACTCTCTCCTCTGACCTCCTGTTCAAATTTATTTTTAAGGCAGGAAGAGAGAAGACTTCAGTTCTCATTTTGAATTCTTCTCATACAATTAATATCTAAATTCTAAGCTTCAAAAACAATTTACTTTCTATTGGAAAATTTCATTGTGGATTTTATTTTACCAATATTGTAGAAGAAAATATAATTTTTTTGACACTCTTTAAGTTAATACATTCATTCAGCTAATACTTGAATGCAGAACCAGAGTAGGCATAGGCCTACACATCTGGGACACAAAAAGGAAGCCTCTGTCCTCTGGGAGTTTATGCGCGAATGGAGGAGTCAAACAAGCATCAAGAAAATAGAAATACAAATGGTTTCACTTATAACAGGACTATAAGGAAACCAAATAGGAGAGAGACACTCAGTGGGTCGGGGCGGTGGGGGGGAGGATAAGGGCACAAAATGGAGTAGAAAAGAACACAAGGGACCATGGAGATGGATCACGGGTGAATTGGTGGTGGGTTACCCAAGGGGAACACAAAATGTAAAAGACATAAATAACAATAAAAATATATTTTTTAAAAAAATAAGATAGAAATACGATTTGTGATTACTTAAGTTCTATGAAGAAAGATGAAGCAGACAGAAGAGCGAGAGAAAGCCAGGATGATCATGTATATGTATGAGAAAGTAGGGGCTTGTGTTTTAGATAGGGTAGTCAAAGTCATTTTCTTCTAAAGATATCAAAGAAATACCAAGTATGATGAGAAACACTTTGAACAACAATTTGCTAATAAATTTGATGATTTAGAAGAAATTGACAAATTTTTAGGGCAATATAGCTTACTAAAACTGATCAAGGGAAAAAAAAAAACAACAAAACAACAACAACTGGGTAGAGAGTTCCCAAGTGTGGAAATTAAAACAACAATCAGAAATTTCCCCCCAAACAAATGGACCACATGACTTTCCCAATGGATTCTATCACACCTGCAAAGAAACTCAGTCCTGTTTTTCTCAGTATTTAAAAAAAAAAAACAAGAACAAACAAAAACTTGAAGAAGAATAAATACCACCAAATAAACTTTATGAGCCATCATTACCCTGATACCAAAACCAGGCAAGGATATTACACAAACAGTAAATTACAGACCAATATGCATGTCAAGGGTAGCCCTTGAATCTATTCTAGTTCATTCATTTAGAAAATACTTAAGAAGGACCAACCATCTGGGTGCTAAACACCATTGTCTCACATGTTTTACTGGATTTGTGATTTGTCCACTGAACCTTTTCCTCTTCTGTTAATGTCCTATCACACTCACTGAAGTGGTTTTGTGAATTTATTGGACAAGGATGGGCAGACAATATCACATGGGAATCACTCATTTAGGTTAAGTGTAAGAGCCCATGTTTTGTATCTTTGTGCAACTGTAGCAAAACCTTCCTTGAATGGTGAATAACCTTAGAATTGTCAAGAACAATGACACTATAAATGGGATATTTGTAGGTAATTGTCTCTCATAATCTCCCTGCTGCCCCATCTAACCCCCAGACACTGGCTGGGAAACTCTTGGACATTGACCTTCTTTAAGAACCCCACATGGTCATACTAATGTCGCTTTACTAATATCTCTTGTGCCTGACCCTACATTTTCATTTCTACACCTAACTCTGCATTTCAGCACTTTAGAATTTACTGCTTGAATTTCTGCAATAAAAAAATGAATTGATTTCTCTACTGCTGCAAACCGCTCCTTACTCTGTTTCCTCAATTACAGGCCAGTACTGCCACTTTCCTCAAAAACTGCCATTTAAAGAAAGTTTAAATTCAACATGACATTTAGAACCTTCAAATCTGATATTTTCAACTCATTCCTTTTTTTATCCATCAAATCAACCAGGGTTAGTTGCCCCTCCTGCCCTGTCTTATGCTTCCTCAGGAACTGCGTGCTCTCCTCGCTTCCCCTACTCCGCTTTTCAAGTCGGAAACATAACACACCCTTATCTTGGCCTTCCAGATCATTTCAGAGAGTCATAAAAAATTCTATATTCTTGGGAAAGCCTTCCGGAATATTTCAAGTCATAACAAACAGCTCTTTCTCTTATATGTCCAAGAAAATTAACTTTTCAGCCATAACAGTACCGACTTAATGTTTTCTGTGGTAGATAGCTGTTTTTCTACATTTATTTCCCATACTTAATTATCAATTTTTTGTAGATCCAGACAGTATTCATCACTGGATATCCCCTAAAAACATACACAAAATGTCTCTCAAAGTATTTTGTACTTAGATGTCCAAAGAATTTTGCATGAATGCATCAACCAACAATCTACTAAATATTTGATAAAAAGAAAAATAAAAACAACTTTGTATAATTTGTCAGATCTGAAATGCTACAAGAAATCTTTTACTAACATTTTTAGTTCCAGTACAAAGAACAAAGCTCAACTCAATAAAAAATTGTTGCATAAGTGATTCAGAAGATTCTAAGGATAAATGTATATCAGGCCCATCTGACTGGGAAAAATGACTCCAGTGAGGAAAGAAATAAGACAAGAATAACATCCAAACAAAAGGGGGAAAGAACAGTAGAATTGTGGAGTCAGTCAAAGTTGGATCAACAATGACTGAGATGTCAGGAAAAAAATATAAAAAGAAACTTAGGAAGCTGTTGTGGATAACATCACAGTCTGTGAGGGGGCTCATGGGTCAACCATTTGGGACAGCTGAAGAGACTGAGGAGTATGGAGTGATTTGCAGAAGTGGTGGTGGGGGAGGCCGTAGTTCAGAGTATCCAGGCAGGGAGGGGGCTGGGCAGATGCTTCTCAGCAAGCCTGGCTCTTGTGTAGCACAGAAGGCACCAGAAATGACTGTTCCCTGTGGGATAAAAAATGGTTATGAGAGCTAGGGAGCTTCAGACAGGGAGCTAGGGAGCTTTTGACACAGGCTAAGTATACCTGGATCAAAGGACCAATGGACGGGCCTATTGGGACTCACACAGTAACCTTGGCAGGTGAATTGTATTATTCAGAGCAGGAGGGGAGGCTGCTCGGTAGTAGGCGATCAGAGTGAGTGCAGGGCTCCCAGGAACATGGCTTGGCTGAGTGAACACACAGAAGTTACACCAGCTAAGGCTAAAGCAGAAACATAGGCGGGATTCTAGTCAAGACTGGATCCATTCTATGTATGCAGAGGACAGTTAGAGGACAGTCAGGACCACTGTACTGCTGGAAGGGGACCGGTCCAAGACTCTACAAGGGACCAGGATTCCTTCCCCCACCCCAATAGCAGGAAGCTTCCCCTACAGCAAACAATCATCGAGGAAGGAGCAGGATAGAATGGGCAGAAACAAGTCTACAAGGAGTAAAACTGTGTTGATGGACTGTTTCCTAATAGAGATGATCTGGATTGAAATAAATTGTGCTACTTCTACATTTTTAGCTCCTCCACCTTCTTGGCCCCAGTCCAGGGAAGCAGAGGCTGGTGGGGAGGAGTAGATCAGCTAGAGAAATTAAGAGGTTCCATGTTATTTGTTTTAATGAACACAGTTAAAATTGTGTTTTGTTAACTTCAAGGTCCAGAGGCCGTGAGCTTCAGCTGGAAGCCAAGTGTGACCTATGGGGAGAGAGAAATGGGTGTCACCATCCCCAAAGGTCATAATGGCCCAAGGAGAGCCAAGTCTGCCTAGGAAGGGAGAGAGGAGATGGGGGAAGGTCCAGATCGTAGCTTGACCTTGTTGACCCAGAGAGCAAAATTAATCAAGTGGGAAGACTGGCATTTCTGCTTTCCATAAACTGAATCCTCTGTTTCTGTCAGGACCCTAAATTTTGGGACTCGATTTAAAAAATAAAATATTTATTTTTATGTATTTATGCATATAAAAACTGGAGTGTAGGCCAAAGGTGTGGGGTGTGCGTATGAGAGAGGATTCACCAGAGACAGAGTGGGGAGCAGAACAGGCAAATCTAATAAATATACTGCTGAGGGGAGCAGTGGGCGAGACAGGAGATGTCTGCTGCGCCATGTGGGTTGGCTCCCTGGCTGGGGATTGAACTCATCCTGCAGTGGTTGCCAATAGATTGATAGTGCTGAGACTTAACCCCTTGCATCACCAGGGAGGCTGTGGGACTCAAGTTTTATCTAAGTTGCCTGGGCTGAGTATCTGGAGTGCACTAGAAAGGTGGTATAAATATTTTGTGTATGTCGATTCATGTTATTGTGAAACTTTCAATGAGGGTTTTCATTGGCAGGATGGGATGGTGAAAGACTACAAAAGCAGGGGAAGGAAGGACCCCTAAAGTCTGGAGGGACCCGGTGGACAGCCCCCTAGCTTAGATGCTTGGACCAGGCAGTTATTCTCAGTCCATCTCTCAGTCACCCCTTTTCTTCCTGTGGCTGAGGAATGTGGACATGGAGGAGATGGAGGGAGGTTTTAGGAGGTTGATTCCGTTTGAGTGATTATCTACTCTGCTCGACAGCGTGCAAACTTCCAGAAATGGGAAGGCTTGAATCTTTAATCTCTACCTACCTTTTCTTTCTAAGTTTCCTTTCTTTGTGGATCAAGAACAATTGATCACATTTTGTCTTTTGTCCATTTCACTAGAAGTTTTCGTATTATATTCACTTGGTGCATTAAAAAGTCTATAATGAAATCTGATAGAGTTGTCAGGTAATAAGCTCTACTAGTATAAAAGCAAGCATAATTGGACTCTTCGCTCTAGTTTAAAAACTAGAGAGCGAGACCTAGTTTTTAAATGGTTAATATGTATGTAGATATCTCCTCACTATCTATACATTTAATTATAGATTCATAATAAATTATGTGTTCTGTGGTGTTTTCTTCTAAGTCTTCTCCAGATATCCTACATTGATCTTCACTCTCTCTCTGTGAGGTGCGGCCATAGAATCAATTATTTCCCTTTAATAGAAAGATAGACGGAAAGTGGTTTTCCAAGGTCACTCTCCAAATTAGACTTGGCCTAAAGCCCAGCCTCCATGATTACAACTTGCATGTTTAATTCAGAAAATCTAGTTTGCCCCCAAACCATGGAGGGGGTCCAGTTCAGCTAGGCTGGCAATTCCCCTCCTGAGATACTCAGTTAACCAGGTAGTTCTCCTGCAGCCTTCCGCTGCATGGTCAAATCTAGTATAACTCTTCGACCAAAACCAGCATCTACTGAATAAACCACAGGGAGACAAAAAAGCAGCCTTTCATCTCCTTTTAGTACCACACACTGTGCTCGAGTAACTCAACCTCATAAATGCTTTCTAATCGCTAGAGCCAAAGTAGAGGTGTGATGTACCTCATCATGTTAATCTGCTTAAAAAATTTAATACATGAGCGTTTCATATGTGTTTCTCATGTGTCATACCATTTAAACCTCATGAAACACCGTGAGGTATCTAATACACAACTGGTGAGTGCTGGTGCCAAGATCTGAAGTCAGCTTAACCGCCACCCTCCCTTGTTAGAGCAGAGGCCACCATAAGGGGTCTTTACAGAGTGGGGCTTGGCTACTCAGGTGGATGGAGACACAAACCAGGGCAAGTCACCTCATCGTACGAGCACAGGGGTGACCAGAAGATGGAGCAGAATACGTGTCTCTTGTGCTACCTCTGGTTGTGGTACTAATTTAACTTTGTGACCCTGGCATAGTCAAGCTCTGTGCCAAAGTTATTCCATAGAGATATGAAAGATTCTTGACTGAAATGGACACTGGACGATGGAAAATGATAGATTCCAGGTGGGGAGGGTTGGCAGGGATATGCCTCTCAAACAGGTGGGCTTCTCACTTCTCATTTCCTCTCTTCTCATCGCTGTGCCATTTTAAGAGCGCTGACTAACCCCTGCATTCCAGATACACACTACAGTGTAAATACACACAATATCCTGACACTTAAATATATTTCCATAGCAAAGTAGGACAGTTTAGAATTACTGTGCAGGCTGTAGGCATAAAGGAGAGAAATGAGTAGGCAATACTTCACTTTCTGAAGTTACAAGGCATAGTTTACCAGCCAATTGCTGCACAGGGAGGATGAAATTACTAACAAAATCAACAAATGCATAGGATAGAAAACAAATCAATTATTTCAACACTATTTCAAAAACCCATGTTTCATTGATGATAAATCACTGAGTGGAAGGGAAGCTATGAATACTGTACTTATTTTAAAGACTCAATATATGACTCAATATCTTCATGGTGTGATATATTCATGTATTCAAAAGTGCACCATCAAATTATCTGAATGGGTAAGAATCCTTTACATATAATATGCAAATCAGTGATAAATTAGAACCCTGAACATCTACTGCCTCAGTTTCCCAGTAACAAACTCAACTGTTTTTTCCCCCAGGGAAAGCAAGCAAAAAAGCAAAATTACAATTTTCAGTTTACTGAAAAAATCTTGCACAATAGCTTCCCCACTAAGTTACATGCATGCTTTTATTGCTCATCTAACAATGGATAGAGGGATGATCATCTAATAAATGACATAGTGAAAATGGCGCACATTAATAAAACAGGCCACAACAAATGTTGGCGAAGATGTGGAAAAAAAAGGAACACTCCTACACTGCTGGTGGGAATGCAAATTGATCCAACCACTATGGAAAGCTGTATGGCATTTCCTCAAACTGCTAGAAATGGAACTTCCCTATGACCCGGCAATACCACTACTGGGAATCTACCCAAAGGACACAAAAACACTAATCCGAAAGGATACATGCACCCGTATGTTTATTGCAGCACTGTTCACAATAGCTAAGGTATGGAAACAACCCAGATGCCCGAAAATAGATGACTGGATCAAGAAGATGTGGTACATATACACAATGGAATACTATTCAGCATTCAAAAAAGACAAACACATGCAATTCGCAGCAACATGGATGGACCTAGAGGGGATCATGCTCAGTGAAATAAGCCAGAAAGAAAAAGAAAATTATCGAATAGTTTCACTTATAACAGGAATATAGGGGAGCCAAATAAGAAAGCGACATTCAGCAGGGTAGGAGGGGAGGGGTAGGGCTCAAGAGAGGGGAGGAGGGGAGCATGGAGTACTATGGTGATGGCTCCATGGGTGAACAGGTGGTGGGTAACTTATGGGGAACACACAATAATGTAAAAGATATGAATAACAAAAATAAATAAAATATCTATTAAAATGAAAAAAAAAATATTTATTTATGCATACAAGAACTGTGGTGTAGGCCAGAGGTGTGGGGTGGTGAAAGGTTTCACCAGAGACAGAGTGGGGAGCAGAACAGGTGGATCTACTGAAGTACACTGCTGAGGGGAGCAGTGGGCGAGAGAGGAGAAGTCTGCTGCGCCACGTGGCAATCTCCCTGGCCAGGGATCGAACTTGTGCTGCAGTGGCTGCGGACAGCTTCATAGTGCTGAAACTTACCCCATTGCACCACCAGGGAGGCCCTAATAAATATCATTTAATACAAAGGAAGACTGAGAAATTGCCCAAGTTTGCACCCGAGCCAATGCTACAGAACCAGTCTTTACAGTGTGATGCAGTGATTTTGTGAGCACATCCTCAGCATGTTACACAGAGAATATTCAAATTTAATTTCGAAACTAAACATAAATGCTTGCGATTATTCATGCCTTGGCTGCCCTTCATTAATGCAAATAATTGGGAGCTGAATGTAAACAGGGAGGCACATGGCCGGCTGAGATAAATTAAGCGATCTGCATTCTCTTTAGTCCTTCTGTTTTCTTTTGTTCTTTTGGTTATTTGGATGTTGACCGAGCTTTTACCATTTGTTCATTTAATGCCTGCTGAAGGACAAGGTAAATACTTTAATCCCCACTCTCTAAATGAGGAACCTCAAACTCAGGCTTTCCCAAGGAAACCCAAAAGGAGCAGAAATTAGACTAGATTTCAGCTCTCTTGTTTCCATGTAGGGCGCTCTCTGCTGCATCATCTGCTGCTGAATTTTACAGAACACACCAATTTATGGCACCGTTCACACATTCAACAAGCACTTAATGACAGCTCATTGCCTGCTGGGGCTATTTTAAGTAGCGCAGATACAGTGACCAGCAAATTAGCCATTCTGCCCCCACGATACTAAGGGTTTAATAACGTGACTGGTAAACCACAGAGGTTTATTCTTTCTCGTCTATCAGCTTTCCATCCACAAGGGAAATTAATAACAGTTAGGGGGTGGACTTTGAGCATAAAATGTGATTAAAAATAGGATGACTTGCTCATTTGTGAGAGTCCCAGTCTCCTGTACTGAGAATTGGCTGTGGGCATCCAACAGGATATGGTTTGTTTCTTATAAAATGTATATGTAAAATGGATCCAAATGAATATAATTAAATGTAGGATATTGACCAACTCATCTATTACAGTGAATATTATTGAGCATATGTAATATTAGATTATTTCTGTTTCTAAAATGGATTCTGACATCTTAAGAGGTTTCATTGCACACCTATGAAATATTTACAAAACTGCTGAGCAGCTGATAATAGCAAATATCAGATATGCTTAGGTAGTTATTTTGAAAGACAGAATTCCTTATAGGAAACCTCCCTGGTGGTGTAGGGATTAAGTCTTAGTGCTATCACTACTGCAGCCTGAGTTGGATCCCTGGCCAGGGAGCTAATCCATGAGGCACAGCAGACCTCACCTGTCTTGCCCGCTGCTCCCCTCAGCAGTGTATTTCAGTAGATCTGCCTGTTCTGCTCCCAATTCTGTCTCTCCCCACCCCCCCACCTCCAGCCTATACCCCACCCCAGTTCTTTTATGCATAAATAAATCTTAAAAAGAAGAATTCCATATAAAGGCAGGCATGTTAAACACGATGAAAGCTGAAATGTTCTAGATACAGTTTCTAGCCTGAACGAAAAGGCCAAAACGATGAAAGTTATGTACAGAGTTATAAACTGCCTCATTACTAGAAATTGTTCTTTGTAATATTTGAGTTTAGAAAACACAAAAAAATATTATTTAATATAGAAAGGATTCATTTGCAGAAAAGGATGTGTAACAAATCTTTAGGATTTGTTTAGTTAGTAGACACTTCCATTATCTATCCTTATTTGTAGGTTTCTTTATTTGTCCTGAACAGTCTTAATAGAGACAACCTCAGAAATACAGAACACTGCTACAAATTTCTCTTCAAAAGAAGAAAAAAAAAAAATGGTAGGGGCTATGGTTACAGAGGAACTGGTAAGAATGAAAACTATATTTAGTCTGGGTATTAGGAGAATGGCTGGAATTAGACATTTTAGAGTAACCATGAAGACACTCTTATTTTAATTCACAGGTTTGAAACTTAAAATAAATCATGCTTTGGGGAACTACAATTATTAAAAATAAATATAGCTTACAAAGTGAGACTAATTTATAATGCTGGTTGCCCTAAGCCAAAGAACCACAAACAGAATTCTACAGTTCTATGCACATGGTTTCTTTAGCTTGCTAAATATCTCCTGGTGTATGAATTAACAGCCATTGAAATTCTAAAAGCCACAGACATATATTCAAGCTTAAAATTCTATGCCTTGGTTTTCAAGGCTGAGAATTGAACAAGCCGCTGAATCAGATTTTCTATATTGGATAATGAGGAATGTAATGGGGGAAGTGAGAATAGTTTGGATAAAAATGGCAGCAAAATTGGCTGCAGACAGGTTTCTCAAGGAAGGCAGCCTCTGTCAGGTCTTCTCTCAACTGCTACCTCCTCCTTGAAGTCCTCCTGGAATCATCCCTCTGATCTCTCTGAGAAACAGGCTTGTGAACTTTGGCCATAGTAGCTGATTTTTGTTTAATTTTATCTGCATATTTAAAACATGAGGATTTATTTATCTATTTATTTATTATTTACAACTCAGCTTTTCAGGATAGTAATTATTTCAATGTTCCTAACTTCTCAGAACTAGTCAATATTTGCTATGATCCACAATAATTTTATGTTCCTTCTCACTCTGTATATTCGTCATAGAGGATCTCTTTTATACCCATGTTACAAACAATCATCTGTTGTTTTGGATGCTTCCTCTTTCCTGAACTCCAAACCCTTTCATCCTACTGACTACTAAGCATCCCCTCTTAATGATGGATTATTCCACAAATGGAATTACTCATTTTCCTGTACCAATCTGCTCTTTTCTTGTATTTTCTTTCTCTCTTCACAGATTATTATCAACACTGTTGTCTAAAATCTTGGAGTCACTGATTATCTTTCTCATCTTGCCTCACCAAGTTCTACATTGATTCTCGTTGTTGTTTTTTGAGTGTATGCATTCTGTCCTTTCTTTGTCCATCTTGATTGTCATTATTTTAAAAATCTTGACTGTACTATTGCAGCCTTCTAATGGTCTCCTTTTGTTCTAATCTTACTTCTCTCTCATCTATTTTTCACGGTGGAGCCCAAATTATACTACAAACATTAAACCTGATTATAGCATTCTCCTATCCAAAATGCTTCAGTGATACCCCCTGCTATAATTAAGTGATTTTCAATATTTTTGCCAACAAAAATGAGTATGTGTATGTGCACATGTGATAGATTTTTTGAGGTATTGCTTATCTGAAGACACCTTATTATATCCTTGCTTGATTGTTTGGCTTGGTTTATAGATTACTAAGGAAATAATTTTCCTACCAATTTTCAGTTTCAAAAGCTTTTCTCCCTTGTCCCCTAGCTTCCTCTGTGCCTGAAGAAATATGTCATTATAATTTTTTTTTTAATCTTTTGTATTTGACCTGTGTTTTTTGTTCCCCACTCTAGATGTTGGTAGCATCTTTTAATTGTTCCAAATTGCTCTGAAATTCCAGTTATGTGCTTCATTGTGAATTTGTTAGCCCATTGGAAATTTCAATCAGACAACTCAAGTTCTACTGTGCTAGCACATTTCTTGAATTATCTTATTGATCCCACGCCCCCCTTTTAAAAAAAAAAAGATTTATTTATTTATGCATACAAGAGTTGGGGTGTAGACCAGAGGTGTGGGGGTGGTGAGAGGTTTCACCAGACACAGAGTGGGAGCAGAACAGGCAGATCAACTGAAATATACTTCTGAGGGGAGCAGCAGGAGAGACAGGAGAGGTCTGCTGCGCCACGTGGGAAGCACCCTGGTCCGGGATCTAACTCGTGCTGCAGTGGCTACGGATTGTTTCATAATGCTGAGACTTAACCCCTTGCACCACCAGGGAGGCCATCCCCTTTTTCTAGAACTAATATTCTTTTATTTAGATGTTGTAGTGGGACTTTCTCGATTATTTGTGCAGTTTAAGAAATCTCTTCTATTTTTCTTTGCTCTGTCTTACATTCTTCTTTATGGAAATTATTTCCTATCTACTCTTACTGAGTTTTTTTAATTTCCAAGAACTCATTTTTTCCCCTGCATTATTTTAAGCACCTTGTTTTTATTTTGGTGTTGCAAAAATCTTTTACAATTTCTCTTGGGATGGGAATGATAGAGTTTCTTCTCCCCCGTTTTAACTTTCCCCACCAAAGTTTACTTTTCTCTAAGCTTATTTGATTTTTGCTTTATTTTGGTCCTAATTTTTCATTTCAGAGTGTTTTTTTGGTACCTGTAGTACCTTGAATGTCAGTTCTTGATAAAGAGTGAGGATTAAAACAATGATTAGAACCATTGAGTCCACAGGAAGGAATTGTCAATTCTGAGCTTCTTTGTGGGCTGATATGGTTTGTATGTGTTCTCAGCCCAGAGAGTCATAAGCTCTCTTTCTCATAACATTGAAACAAGGACATGTCTTAATAATGTTGGCAACAAATCAAACCCCAGCCCAGCCTCTACCCATAAGAAGCAGCAGGACTGATGGGAACTTCTGTCCTCCTAGCCAAACTCTCACACTTCCGATTCAGTACAAAGTCTGCCTCTGTAAAATCGGCTTTGATGTCAACTTGTCCCTCAGATCCAGACCCATTTGCAAGCACCTGTCATATTTATTTTAGAAACTTTCAGGTTGTAGTAACTTGCTCATGAATCCCCTTAAATTTTTACTTCCTTGAAGTGAAGAGTTAGGTACTACTCAATGTTTATTTTTGATTTCGGTATTTCTATTTCAGATAAAATATTTGCCACTTTCTTCTGGTGATTAGTAGCAACAAATGCTTGCTCCTTAAGGTTTGATTCAATTCTATAAACAATCAAGAGTCTTTCTCAGCCAATATTTGCGACTCATATGCCTGAAAGTTTGGTAACTTGTGGGGAGGTAGGGGAGACGTGAGGAGGGAGTTATTTGGGAATTTATTTTTTAGTAAAACAATAAAACAAAATTTTTTTTCATGATATATAAGATGATCCTCAGGGATGATACCTGGATTGATATCTGCATTAGAAAAGTGCCTCTTCCAAAAATTCATATCTTAAAGCCTGAACCCACAATGTTATAGTATTTAAAGTCAGGGCCTTTGGGAGATAATTAGGTTTAGATGAGGTCTAGTTTAGGGGGACCCTCATGATGGGACTTGTGCTCTGAAAAGAGTAACAGTCAGTAAGGCTGTTGTCTGCGTTCTCTCTCTTTCTCCACCTCCCTCTCCTTCCACTTACTTCCACCCCCAAATCCTCCCCCTCCACTCATGTCATGTGAGGACACAGCAAGGAAGTGGCCCCTGCAAGCCAGCAGGAGGGCTGCCATCAGACCCTAATGCTGGCACCTTAATCTCAGACTTCCAATCTCTGGAACTGTGGAAAAAAAATCTGTTGTTTGACCCACCCAGCCTATGGTACTGTGTTATGGCAGCCCGAACTGACTAACAGTATCTGGTATAGAAAGAATCCCAACACAATCCTGACTAAACCAAGGTGGGGCAATTGCTTTGACTACACATTCAAAATAGCATATGGAATTTGGCTCAATGTGTCAAAAAGAAATAAATTGAATTCCTGGCCTTCTGGGTTCTGCTCCTTCCAGTCACTGTTTGTAAATGCACAGTAGCTTGCAGCACAGTTTCAGGATCAGACCTAAGTCTTGACCTGGCTGACGCTTACTAGTGATAAGGCCATGGGAAAATCCATAACTTATCTGTAGCTGTTTCCGTCTCTGTACAAGGGGAGCCACAGTGTATCTACCTTGAAGGGTTGTTTGTAGAATGAAAGGCACCTGGAATGAAAATGCCTAGAAGAGCTCTGGTAGAGAAATTATTTTTTTAAAGAATGGTGGTTTTAACATTGAACCACTCACACCATTATGCCAGAGGGGTTCTAAGCAGTAACCATACATACATATACTAGCCTAGTTCTGGTTTACCTCAAATAACCTACCTCTCTGTGCATTTGAATGACTATTTGAATATTCCTTAGAAACATATTTACTATTTATCTACCTGAAAGGGAAACCAGATAATTTTCATGCTTTGTTTTTGACCTAACTTTCTGAGAACGAGCAACTTTTCTTATTCTTCTAAAACTGTTCTCTTTGACTTTTTACTCAGGAAACATCAGTTTATAACACTATACAGGGTTCAGGTATATAATTCTTACCCTCAGCAAATGTTTATATCACATCACACCCACCATCTTTTGTCCAGTCACCCACCCAGCACTGACTAATAGGTGCCCTCTACCCGTTTCCTCCCCACTTCTTTCACTCTAGAACCTAACTTCCCTGGTGGACTAGTGGTTAGGATTCAGCTGTCTCCCTTTGTCAGCCACCGTCTGTTGTCAGAATCTAAGAGTTTGTTGGTGTTTTTGTATTAAGGATATGTGGTATGTATACATAATGGAATACTACTCAGTCATTTAAAAACTGAAATCTTGCCATTTGAGACAACATGGATGGGCCTTGAGGGATTATGCTAAGTGAAATAAATTAGAAGAAGAAAGACAGTAATTATTATCTTTCTACTGAGAACAAATAATTCAGTCTGTCTGACAGACCTTCTTCTAAGCTGTGGGGAAATTAATGTGAGAAGAGCCTTTTGGGTGGTATGTTAACTGATCTAACTTCTAACTAACTTCTTTAAGAATATTTGGGTATTTACAATACTGAAGGCCAAAAATTCTAAATGGAGATAATTCTACATAAAGTATTAAATGACATTATTGAATTGCCATGCATGACAACTGTCAAGTAATATTCTTCTGAAACCTTCCACGACAGAGACAATCATCTGCCAATGAGACTTAATGAGGTGAATATTAGAGAGTTATGCAAATTGTTCCTAATATGAGACTTGAAAATTCTTATTCTTCTTTGATTCCCTGGGTGTCTCTCTTTAGCAATTCAAACCATAAAGAGGTACTTAAAAAAAGATGCGGTACCTATTTTTTATCATACAAACATGAATATAAAATGGGAATAAAAATCAAATTATAAATTATAAGTTCAAGAAAAAGAAAATGTATCAGTGTTATTCTAAAAAAAAAAAAAAAATGACTTTTCCCAAAGGAGAAAAATCTTGCAAATGCATTTTCTTTCAAAAAGATATTTTTCTCTTTGCAGGTACTGGTGGGAAATCAGAATCATACTTAAATGAAGGTTCATTAAACAATAAACATCTTTTTAGTCATTCTCTGATTTTTTTAAAACAATTTGTAAAGTTCAATTAAGATCCTGCAAAAGATAAAACAAAAGCATTCCTGTTGGAAAATCTTCTTGCAATGGAAATGATAATGAAGACTTTTCATAGAAAGTAAATATATCAGCCAGTATAAAAGCACTGAGATTATATAAAATAATCACAAATCGTTATTTTTCTGTGATATCCTCATAGGTTCTCACATTAATCTTATGTTTTTATATGCCTAAAAATAGGGCACCAAGAATAAGCAAGACAAGGAGTGGCATCTCACCCCAGTCTATGACCAATGCCCACACACCATAATTAGGTCTCTAATTGTCAGGAATTGGAAGCCTACAATTTGGCACCCACTTGACACACATTGGTGACACTGGTGTGTAGTTAGTTATAGAAAATATCTCATCATTGAATTTATCTTACCATGTGTTAGAATATAGTACAAAACCATCCCAACCTCAAAGATTTCCTAATCAAGTCAGGAAGAAAACATAAAAAGACATATACAGGGCCTCCCTGGTGGCTCAAGGGGTTAAGTATCAGCATTATGCAGCTATTGGCAGCCACTGCAACACAAGTTCAATCCCCAGCCCGGGAGCTAACTCACATGGTGCAGCAGACCTTTCTTGTCTTGTCCACTTTTCCCCTCAGCAGTGTATTTCAGTAGATCTGCCTGTGCTGCTCCCAGACACTCTGTCTCTGGTGAATCCTCTCACCACCCCCACTTCTGGTCTACACCCCAGCTCTTGTATGCATAAATAAATAAATCTTTAAAAAAAAACATACACAACTAATAGTAATAATGGCAGACAACATACTCTGGAAAAAAGCATGAATGAAATATCCTATAGATATTTAGGAATGGCCTTTTACTGCATAATTTAACTAACGTTTGGGCACTTAATTAAGTTTTGGATTATTCACCTGTTATAACCATAAATGATGGATTGGAGTAATAACCAGAAACATGGAGATCTATTAGGGTATTGTTATTTTATTCTAAAGCCAGAGGCAGTGAGCACCTGAATTTGATAATATATTTTGAATAGGAGAGAAAAGTGGGTATGAGAAATGCTGAGAAAGAAAATGGGGACAGCAGTGACATTGTTTTAAGTGCATGGGAAGATAAGCCTTGTGAGGCAGTGAAGGATTACATAGAATTGATAATAAATATTTCTACTTCCATAGTCACTACAATGCCCAGATATTGAAATCAACGTGTAATTTTATGCATAAGGACAGAGGATGCTGTCTTCTGTAAAACTCCAGAGTGAATGATTTGGGGATTGCTTTTTGTTCAGGTAGATTTGGCATCTTAAATGAGACTATAGTTAATAAAAGTCCACTATGTATCTGGCATAGGGTTAAGTATTAGGGGGTGGGGAATAAGAAATTAAGATCAATCTATTTATCATCATGGAGACCTCACAGTTGTTTGAAATGAGTGGGGGTCTGTCTGGGCTCTGCCAACACTAAAGGGCCCCTGTGGGCAGCATGCCTGTTCCTCGGATGAGGCTCAGGGCAACATGGCTCCAAAATGCCATGGTTTGCAGGTGGCATTTTGCTTTCTCCCCTGAGTTCTCTAAACATTTAGCTTGAATTTCTCCCATCTTTCACAAGTTAGATGAAACTGCATTTTCAGGGTTGAGGGAAGAGGATGAGGACGCAGTAAGAATGTCACCGACTCCTGCCAGCACTCCTCCACGGAAACCATCCCCATGGGAAGGCACCAATGACCTCTGTCATTACACTTAATGGAACTTTTCTGCTTCAGTAGTAATCAGGTATCTTTTGGTTACAAGTGACAGAAAAAGCAACGAAAACTGACTTAGAAAAAAACACATTTGTAGCTGTTATAATTTAAAAGTCCCAACCTCCCAGGGTTCAACCTCCCAGGGTCCCAACCTCCCAGGGTTCCCCGGATCTGCAGTGAAATCCCTACATGGACTCCCATTCCCTGTTGGACTCAGAGGCATCACCATTTTCAGCGAGGTCACCCACTGGCTGATCGCACTTGGGCCACTGACTAATCTCCCTGGGTGAGATTAGTCCCAAATGAATCAAGGGTAGGAGAAAACTAAAGGATGTTACCAGAAGCACAGGGAATCAAACATCCACTTTGGCCTTTATTTGACGTGACAGAACACTTGACATTGATGACCCATTCTTGAAATATGGCTTTTCCTTGCTATTTTTGACATTACTTGTTTTTCCCCATATCTCCTGCTACTCCTTGTCAGCTCCTGTGCAGGATATGCTAGACACAGTTACACACTATGCCAAATTGTTTCAGGTCACTGGTTATTTGCTCTGATTCCTAGCTGAAGAGAATACATTGAGACTTAGATAGTTCTATCATTTCAAAGCTCCATTTTAAGTAATACCATTGTTACATCTTCTGACACCACCCCCTATCTCAGATTCTCCTGAGGTGCTAACTAGGCTGAGGAAAGCCTCCATCCATTATTGGGAAAGCAGAAGCTCCTACATCAAGACTTGACTAGATTAAACCCACACAGGTGCTGGCTTCCCCAAGGGTTTTCTAGAAGGGCTGGGGGAATTAACACCCTACAAGGCAAGTTTTGGTCAATGAGAAACAAAAAGTAGAGGTTGCTGAACACAAACTCTTTCTTGGCCATATACACTCACGGCAAGGGAAGTAGTTAATAGGATCTCCCAATGACTAAGTTCTAGGCTGTTACTGTGAAGTGAATAGGTAATATGCTGATATGTATTTGTTAGCTTGCCTTGTCTACTTCAGTTTTTTTTAAGATTTATTTATTTATGCATACAAGAGTTGGGGTATAGGCCAGAGCTGTGGGGGGTGAGAAGATACACCAGAGACAGAGTGGGGAGCAGAACAGGCAGAATGACTGAAATACACTTCTGAGGGGAGCAGCAGATGAGACAGGAGAGGTCTGCTGTGCCATGTGGGTTAGCTCCCCGGCTGGGGATCAAATTCATGCTGAGTGGCTGCAAACAGCTTCATAGTGCTAAGACTTAACCCCTTGGGCCACCAGGGAGGCCCCTACTTCAGATTTTTTTTTTTTATGAAGGGTTTGCTTTTTAAGAAACATGGGCTAAGATATAGGACAATCTTTCTCTGATCAGTGCACATTTATGGTGCTCTAGGTTTTCACCTGGTCAGTTCTCATCTCACAACACACATTCTCTGGGGAAACAACACCCATGCTAACAATTTCAGTCACTAACTATAAGCCGATGACACCCAGATCTGTATGCCAGTCTGAACTCTCCTCCTGAGCTTCAACTCCATAGCTCCAACTCTTAGTGGTCATGTCTCCTTAAAAGGAGACAGGTACTTCCAATCCAACATGCCTCAAACTTACACACATTCTAAGCCCAAACTGCTTTCTCTGTCACTTCCTTGGTGAAGGACACCACCAAGCAGCTCCTGCCTAAAGCAGAAGACTCATACTCACTATTCACATTCAGTCTGTCATTAGACCTTGAAATTCCATCTCCTAAATATACCTCAACTGCATCAATTCTTTTTAACACCATTGCCCTAATCTCGCCAAGTCATCTTCCTACATTGCCTGCATTCCTCCAGTCCATTTCCTAGAGAACAATTCCTTTATTTATTGTTTTCCAGTTTTATTCAGATATTATTGACATCTAACATTGCGCAGGTTGTGGTGCACAATGTGTTGACTTGGTACACTTATTTATCACAGACTGCTTACCTGGAGCTGGGGGCTGGGGACATGGAGATATTTTGGTCAGAGTACAAACTTCCACTTATAAGATGAAAAGACAGAGTCTGAACTTTATGGCTTATGCTCTATCTTTAATTCCAGGTTCATTTCTAGAGTTTCAGCAACCTAGGGGATGTGTAGGCTTCTGCCTTATTGAATTTTCATTTTCTCATTATTCCATGTTTCTCACCTCTGAGTCTACACATAGTTATTTTCTCTGCTTAATACTATCTTCCCTCTCTTCATCTGGCTAACTTATACTCATCCTTCAAGCTCTCAGCCTGAATAATCACTTCCCCCAGGAGGCCCTTCCTGATCTCTACTCTTTTCCAGTTCAGTGCCTACTCTCAAAGCTCCTCTTACATATGTGACTTGCTGTTACATCATTTATAGTGTTGTACTAGGCATGCCATCTAATTCTCCTTTCTACACAGGGAAAGTTCCTCTGTCTACCTTGCTCATAATTGCTTTCCTGGCACACTGACTGGGTTAAAAATACTCCTAATGTATAAAGACCTTTATACATATTTTTGCCATCAGGCTGCTTGTTTTTGTCAAGTCCCCAAATATTCAATATTTTCTTCCCTGAACTGCAGACAATTGTTGTGTCTTGCCTTTGCCGACTCTTTTAACAGTTTTTGTTACAGAATCACAAGTGATGATATTAGAGTGACTGTTAAACATGAATTCTAAGGTAGAATATATCATTGGCTGTTTCTAAGAAATAATAGCACATAGATGTGAATGCAAATATTACATATTTCATGTTCTTTCCTTTCTGTCTTACATAGTTAAAAACTCCAGTATTTAATAATTGATTTTACAGCAGTGAGCAATTAAGGCACTCACGAACATTGCTTACCAGGGACCATGTGTATGGAGCAGGGGCTACAAGTCACCTTTTTATTTATTTATGCCTCTTGGAGCTGAAATTCATTGCTGTTTTTCCCCAAGGTCCTCTGTCTTGAAGTTTTTATTTTGTGATTGGCTGTATCATTGTTGCTTTAAAAATATTTTTGGCTATCAAATTTTGTGTGTGTGTTTATTTTATTTTGCCCTACTTGACGTGAACAGATTCACTGGTTTTGTTATATATATATATATATATATATATATATATACATATATATATATGTATATATATTTCTCTTATAATTTATTATCCATTGAATAGAAGTTACTGATGGAATTTTCAGGGTTATAAAATGTACCATGGGCTCATATCATTTGTGGAAACTTTTAAATGGAATAGATTTCCAAAGAAATCAACTTTATGTAAAAGTTCAGCTTGTTCAAAATGGGTAAATACAATGACTTATTATAAACTTCAGGAACAGATAAATTAACCTCCACATGTGAATTTTATGTTCAGAACAAGCTATTGTGGGCTCAATAGGGACATTTTTAGTTGTGAGCATATTATCTTCCATAGTAATTTTTCTTTAGTATTCTAAATGACTTATTTGGAGTTGGGGAATGAAAGGAAACAAGCACAGACTCAAAACCTAACATTGTTCACTGTTTTGTATGTATTATAAATGGATGCGTCATACATCATTAATATGAGTGGATTAGGTCTTTAAAACATTACCTTCTAAGGTAACAGTGCACTTTATATAATATCCTGGGGGAAAAAATCTACTTTAGAAATGCAGGTCAGAGTTTATATATCTCTCTTCACAGAAATTTGGTTAATTCTTTTATATTCAATTCAGTGTAACATTTGATTTTAAAAGGAGAGAGCTTTTCCCCCACTTATATTTTTTCACTGGGGCAACACTGGCTTACAACAGGGTATATGATTTATAGGCATTACAATCTCATCCTTCAGACATATGTCACCACACCTCACACACCACCAAGGCACCCACGGTCTTCCACGATAGTTGATTGTTCAAAGTGGGGAGGCTTCAAAAAGCTTTGTGTGTTTGTATAAAAAGTATCTTTACTTTTTGATTACTTTAAGGATATTTACCCTAACTCATATTTAAATAACAGCTCAGAATACTCAAATGCTCTCCTTATAATAATCACCCCTTTCTAAAGCAGCATGATATTATTGCACTTATTACAGAGGATAAAAAAAAAACAAACTTTCTTATTCACATATTACCTGGTAGACTTTTTCTCCCCCTAAAATTAAAAACATATAGAGTAAAACTTTAAGGTAAAAGGAAAGCTTGAGGTTAAAATATCCAAAGAATGTACATGCAATATTCAAAAAACTGCAGTCAGCTTCACCCTAGAATTGTCCTTATTTTTGTATACTCAACTCTGTGACCTGAAACCATGGAGGAGAGGCTCCCTGCTAAATAGTCACCCAACCTCTATTCTTTTTTTTTTTTAAAGATTTATTTATTTATACATACAAGCTGGGGTACAGGCCAGAAGTGTGTGGCGGCGAGAGGGTTCACCAGAGACAGAGTGGGGAGCAGAACAGGCAGATCAGAAATACACTGCTGAGGGGAGCAGCGGGTGAGGCAGGAGAGGTCTGCCGCACCATGTGGGATTCTCCCTGGCTGGGCGTCGAACTCGCATCGCTCAACCACTGTGCCACCAGGGAGGCTCCCAACCTCTATTCTTACACCCCTTGACTTCTCCTGCCCAGCAGCTCATAATTAGTTGGAATCACACCATCAAGAGACTGCTGTGATTTGACTTAGGTGAGTGATAACCTAATCAAGCAAAGTTAAAGACCTTGCCTACAAATAATGTTTGCTACATAATCCCCCCTCAGAGTGTTCTTTTAACCTACCTAATGAGAAAATGCAACCAAATTCATGTTTTCTAGAAATAATATAGCCATGGATGGTCTGCCTGCATGCAAAACTACAGAACCGAATGTAGATAACTGCCTATGCAATTAATTATGCAAACAGATTCACCAGCAATCAGTTATTACATCTGTGTTGTGTTTGACAATGTTAGGTGCTATGGATGGTACAGAACAAAGAAACTTCCGAATGTGTATTAATTTCTGAGAAGATATTTAAAAGACAAAAAATATTCAGAAAGAAAATGCCAAAATCAATACTTATCATTATGCAGTTATTACTTAGCTTTCAGTCAGAACCAAAAATAACTAATCTGTAGTGGCCTGTTCCATAGACTTCATTATGTGAACATTTGATTCATTTAATTTTAAAAGGGTTCCTAAAAGAATTCATAATGCTAAATTTCTAGGAAATTGGAATAGAGGTAAATAGACAGATACATAAGGGGAAATAGACAAATAGAATAGGGGTCTATTCTTCCAGCAAAATTACATCTAAAATGTCATTTTGGAAGATTTTTCCGTCTCCTAGCCTTCTTTCAAGAAAAAAAAAAATAATCCAGTTATATTTCTTAACCCTAATGCTGCTCCTGATGTGCATTAAAATTCCTTATTAAAGATAAGGACAGCTGAGCTTGACATTTCAATCACAGTCCCAATAGGAGAGTTGGCACACTTAAATCAGGATATTTTGAGGTCTTTATTTGAAAGAGGAATGATTACAAAGACAGTGATGAGAACTAAGAGACCTTCAGGGACAGTGCACGAACCTAATGCCAGCAGGGTCACTTGGAGGTATTGCCCCTCCCAGACTGAAGAGATGGGGTGTAAGAAGAAACCAGAGTGAAGGAGCCTTGCAAAGCAATGGCTTGAAGGGAAGGCACATGGCCGGCCTGAGGGGCCTCAGCAGCAAGAGACTAGGAGAATAAAATCCTCGGATTCCTTCTCCCTCCCTGCCATCACCTACAAGGTGTCTTCATTTGCCAAAACCCATCAGAACCCAAAGAGGAATCTCTTCTCAGGGTTCTGTAGTCTGGACTTTTATGGAGGAAGAGGAGGGTAGAAAATGGGAATGGAAGGTCTTTTAAAGATATCTGTCCTTGCACAGAAACAAATTTTGCTTCACCATGACTAATGCATTAGAACAATATAAGATCTATTTATATATATCAAGGCAGGAGCAATTCTTTCTCAATAGATCAAAGGCATGCTTAGTAATGTCTGGAATTTGCTGCAAAAATCCCCTGGGTGGATGTGGAGCAACAAAGGCAATGACCCAATAACACATATGATGGGCCTTCTAAAGCAGTGTTTCCTTGGGGAGCACTACACAGGTACCCTCTTGCCAACTGCATATAAATCCACAGTGCCATCAGATTTGGCGAGTGGACCCTGGCTTCAGAATTGTTGTTGTTTTTTTTTAATTTATTTGTATTTATTTATGCATACAAGAACTGGGGTGTAGGCCAGAGGTGTGTATGTGGGGGGGTGACACGATTCACCAGAGACAGAGTGGGGAGCAGCTGGCGAGACAGGAGAGGTCTGCTGAACCATATGTGGGTTAGCTCCCTGGCCAGGGATTGAACTCATGCCTCAGTGGCTGGTGATAGCTTGGTACCCTGAGACTTTAATCCCTGTGCCACAAGGGAGACCCCAGAATTAGGGTTGATAAATGGCACAGATGAGAGAGAAGCCAACAGTGCCTTTCCTACCTGGTCAGGGGAGGATGGAAGTGTGACTCTTAGAGCTAGCTAGTAGGGGGGTGCTTTGGCCCAATTCCCCATGTCAGCAATCTACAAGGATTCCTTGCTTTGGACACCATTGTAGTCAGTTTTCTTGGAACCTTGCAGGATGCTACTTCTCCTCTGAGAGAGCAGGTTCCAGGAAATCAGTCTTGGACAAGTTAACCTTTACCCCTGTAGGAAATATTTTTGTGCGACTACCTAACTGATCATATATTACTTATATTCCTACCGTATCAAAATTTGAAAGTACTATTTTAGCTTTCAAAGCTAAAATATTTGTGGAATCATTGAATATTTGTATTTTCAAAAAATAAAATCTCATTGTGCATTTAAATCACAGTATTAACTTTGAATTTATGAACTTGGTTAATTTTTGCCAAGATACCTTAAGCATAGAAGAGGAGATATAAGATGTTCTCAAAAAAAAAAAAATCAAAAGATTCTTTTAGCACTAACATTCTTTAGTCATTTTCATTTATCCCTGCAACATAGACGAATGTTCTGAAAACTATAACCTGAACGAAACTTCTGAAGGTGACCATTCTGTGCTTAATAATGCAGAAATTTCAGATAGTGTAAGGAAATTTTATTTTTTTTATCTTATTATGTAGAAAACATGTCTCTTTTTGTATTCACTACCTACCTTTGTGTTTACAATATGTTAACATATGAATTATTTGAACAAAATGGGGCTACGGAATTTCTAAATCAGCTTCATACAGGGGTGGTATAAAGGAGGGAAGGATGTGCCTACGGAAATCTCACTGCTATTTAATTTATATTTTAGATGACTTTTGATAAAGTTAACTGCCTACTTTCTCTGCGGGAAAGTTGGTCCAGAAAACAGAGTAACATTTTTTTAATATTATTATTAAGGTGTGATTTCAGAGAGATATAGTTGTTTCACCAGAAAAGAAGCAAAGGGTATAAATTCACTACTATTTTGATTGCACTGTGCAGTAGGTCGTTAGCATTACACCACTGCTAAATAGATCAAGAAACAGGAAATCAAATTGTTAAGACCAGACCGTCCTTTGAGAAGCCACAGTCAGAGCTCAACACCCACATTTTCCAATCTGAAATAAAATTGGACTCTGAGAAAGCAATATTTGAAAATAACTGTTGGTATCAGAATCTATTATAGGTAATACATTGTCCTTGTTTAATGGCCCGTACCTACTACTACCCTTCAGGGCTATGTTTGAATTCTGATTGAGGTTTCAATGAGAGTTCTGCTTTGTCATATAATATGACTACATGTTGGAACATCAAGTTTACTGGTGAAAATGAGTTTTTCTTTCAATAGTTAAAATTTAAAATCAATTATCTAGGGGTAGATGGGTGATGACTAATTTTCTTTATTATTTTCACAATTTCCAAATTCAGCAATCAACACATAATTGGTTGTCCTCATATATATTCTCATGAAAATAATTCCATGAGGTACATATTCAAAAGTAGTTGATTCATATAACTAACCCATACTTAGACTTGCTTTGTCAATGAAGTATTTAACATCCTAGATAGAATTTTACTCTCCAAGAAACAGTTCCTTATCTTTAGGAATATCGTCTTATTAGGCTTTGATTTTGAATAACACTGATAGAATTCCCCAAGGGCCAGTTGTTTTCCCCATCACTTATCAAAAGCCAATGAAGAACAAATATGCCACAACATATTACAACATATTAATGGATTATTGAAAGCATTTTTTTGTTATTGTGATTAGATAGTGATTAGGTTGTGATTAGATATTTCCAAATTTCTTTTCTTAGCTGCAATTTGTATGGATGACTCAGCCTATATTAAATAGTTTCCAGTGGCAGCAGCTCTCTGCCCGACTGTGACTATGCAGGTGTTTCTCTGCAGCAACCTTCTCCCTTTGCAAAGCAGCAGAGGCAGCTCTGTGTACACAGGTATCTCTTTTAACAAATCTGTCCCTTTCAGGAATAGCTCTTTCTGCCGCTTATGTCTGTGGAAGCATTCTTTACTTCCCTTTTTATAATAAACTAGCCCTTTTAAAAATAAAAAATAGTTTCCAGCTAAGAAAACTTTTCTATTGTTTAGGTCTATGTTAACCCACCAGAAAGATAGCATTACAACATACCTTTATTTATGAACAAAAATCAAAACAATTACTTAAATTCTCACGTATCTTGTAAAGTTTTTCTACTAATATAACTACATAATCTAACTTGGGACTTTCTCCATCATGTGGAAGAACGTTGATCAAACTTTGGTGGCTTATGAGTCACCTAAGCACCTTGTTAAAATGCAGGTTCTGATTCTATAGTTCTGGAGTGGACCCAAGATTCCGCATTCCTGGTAGAACTGATGCTGCCGGTAAAGGACCACACTTTGAGAAGCAAGGGTTTCAAAAATGAACGAGACATTCAAACCCTGTAAGTGAGCTTTATTTATTCTCTGCCCATCACCATGAATTTTATTTTGCCTAATTTGGTGACCTATTTTCTATCCCTGTCTCACTGGAACTCCCAATAATATCTGACATGGTTGACCATTTGTTTTCCTCTAGAAGCACCTTCTCTTGGCCTCCAAATGAGGACTTTTCTGGTTTCCTTTGTGTTTCACTGAACATTTTCCTGATACAACTTCCAGAGTTTAGAGTTCCCAGGGGTCATGTCTTAGCCCTTTTGCTCTTCTCTATTGGTTAACAGCGGGCACTGATCTCACTCAGATCCCTGACTTTACGTCAGCTAGAACTTCCTAATATTGGATTTTGAGATCTTCCGTCCTCCCCATTCCCACACGCACACATAATCCCAATTGATTTTGGAATGTGAAAAGAATGTTGAAGCAGCACATCTATGAGAACAAAGTTACAAACCTCTGTAGGGCTGTCTTCTAGGGAAACCCAGGGCCAAGATAGCCTAAACTGGTTTAGCAATCTTTAAGAGCTACCGGGAAGGAACAAAGCATGAGGCTGAAGTTTCATTTTGGAAGAGCATAAAGCTTGTGGCACATCCAACCTCCTTCATGTACTTTGGGAACAACATGAACTATTAACCCTGCACTTAGAGATTGCCGGTGATTGTGTACACAAAAGCTGAACTGAGGTTCAGGGAAGGAAAATGAACATATGGCTGCAGGATCAGGGTTGAGTCAATAACATTAAGAAGAGCAGGCTTTTGTTCTCTGCTAAATTGGGGCAGGCCTGAAGAAAAGAGAATATGGTATCATAGGTGTTCTATTTATGGTGTGTGTGGGGGGGGGCACAAAGCACTCTAACTCTGCATCTATGCAATATTTATTCTGCTCAATAAATCTACTCCTCTAATGGTACACAGACCTTCAGATTATAAGGTCATCTTGGCACTGGAGGGAATGGTTATTATGACTACAGAAGATTTTGAATGGTGACTATAAATCACATATTGATGACACATATCATATTCTGTTGCTAGCTTTGCTTGCCTCTTTGTATCTTTCATTTCATTATTGTCCCCATGACCAGTTTCTGATTTGTAGGGTGTAACTTTCAGTTACAGAAGACTTGATCCATCGCCAAGGATTGACATGAATAAAGGATAAATTTGTTTTCATCAAAATAATAATTTTGGTTTTTTATTCAAATTCTATCTTCTCCTATCATCCATCCTGCTTTATAAAAACTTTTCTAATGATGCTGAAATCCTTATTAGGATGGGTCAATTGTTCATTATTTTGGGATATTTGACCAGGAAACACTCACTCATATTTTGAGGATACAATATTTTCAATAATTTTATATATTTCTTATGTAAAAGATGTTATTAATTTACCATGAGCTGTCCTAGATTTAGAATATTAATTGAAGTCCCAAAGTTAGTAAATCTACCGGCCATTCCCTTTGGCATGAATAAAGAACTGCTATAATCACTTTTCTAGGTCTATAATGTGTCCTAGGCAGAGGGGTCACACAAAATAGGTGGCACACTTCCCCTCATAGAAATCTGGCCCCAATTTTCCTACCTGTGCTTGCTTTTCATCCCATGTTGGTTCTCAATCTCCTGTGGAACAGGAGGACCTCACCCCTTGAACACTGGAGCATCCAGACAACTGCTGGGAGGCCTCTTTCTAAAAAGCTAACTGTACTATTTGCATCACCATTATGCATTTTGTTTTTTTAGAATGAATTAAGGACATATGCATGGGACTTACAGTGCTACCCTGTCTGGGACAAAGTTGGCCTGGAAGTCCATGCTAAATGCAGATAAGAATACTCCCTGGGGAAGCCTGCTAATCGTTTGGTTTCATTATTTTGTTTTTGTTCAGGAAACCCCAGGCTGAAAAAGCTTCTCATTGCTCAGCAGTAATTTGATTAGTGTCTTCCTAGTGGCGTTTTCCTGTGGGGCAGGAAAAGAGCAGAAATCACCTGTTCCAGTAGGACTTGCAGAGATGAAAGCTCATTTGCATGCATATCCTATTGCACAGGTGCTGTGTTTCTTCCACAGCTTGTTTGGTCCCTTGAACAAAGGAACATTTCTGTGAACTCTTTAAGCAGCCCCAGGGAGGCCCTTCAAAGACTCCAGGCAGTGAAAAGGAAGAAAGGTTTTTTTTTTTTTTTTTTTTTTGGTTAAACACTGAACTTTATTAATTAGAGGAAAGCATTTGTTTCATGCCTGGTTATGTCTGGTATTAGCTTTTGTTATTTATACAATCGTTTGTAATATAGTCATAAACTTAAAACCATATTTTCCTAAATCATTTTAAATTCACTTTTTTTAGAGAAATGATAGCTGTTGATACATGGACAATTTACATTTTTATGCAAAATAAGCAAGTTGTTCATTACAAAGAAGCAAAAAAATGGACTTAAACAATTATAAGAGAGTATAATTTAGAGTGCATCATGATAAAATGAGATTTGGTAACCATTTTGTATTTTAAAATATCAATTTATCATCACTAATTACGATCATTATAGAGCATGAACATGTGATTAATGGGGATTGCTGAGCTTCATAATGAGGTCCTTTGTAGCAAAATTTATACTGGTCCCATGATTTCCTTTTGTTTAGAATATCATTACAATGAATTTAGTTTGTTAATTACAAGAAAAGTCCTTAATAAAGATGAAACTTTCATCAAAGTATACCCACTAAAATGCTTTCCCAGGCACAGTTGCAATTCATAAATATGAAATTATTTTCCAAGTGGAGAACCTCGCACTCAGATTGAGACTTTTCTTGAACCTTTCATGAACATGAATTTTCAAGTTCAACATGATTCACAGATGTATATTTTAAAATATGCCATTTGCTATAATAAATTTAATCTTTTGAGGGTACTTTGAGATAAACTTTACTGTCCATTTAAAATTATTGTGCATAAAGTTCACTAGGAAAACTCTGACAGGAGTTATCACTACATATAAGATGTATATGCGTGTATCTTCTTACAGGACAACCCATTTCTAAAGTTTTTGCAAGCTGCAAAGAATGAAAATTTTTCTTTCTTGAATCTGAATCTCATCATAACATGCTGATAAAGAGTATTTTATAGACTGCTGCAAAACAGATTAGGAGTTGAATATTGTAAATAAGTTGTTACTAACAGGATTGGAAATTTAAACTTTCCCAAATTCACAATTCTCAACTAACTTCAATCTATTTCCGAATCTCCAAGAATAATAAAATCAGTCATGGTGTGGTGTCTTTTTTTAAAATCATCTTCAATTTTCCCTGCTTTGGTTTTAGTTCCTTAAAACATAGTTGGATTCTGAGCATTGTACAAAAACCTATGTTTGGGGAGCCTTTGGGTGCTGATCTATGCTGTGTAGACATCACAGTCCATACTTATATTTTCTCATGCATTTTCCCAAATTACAGTGTAGCTTCCGTTAGCATTACTATTTAATTACCATGTGAGAATATATATGATGCAACTTGTCTAGACAGTTTCTAGAGCTAAATTTAGCTATATGTGCCCTGCAGAAGAAGTTTCTGTGGTCACCATTTGGGGAAGAGGATGTAACAGAAGCATTGCCATAAGAAAAGGCAGGCTCCATGTTCCCTGCTAATGTGGGGTGGAGCTGATTGTCCAGGGAAAGAGGTAGATCACAGGAGGCACATAGGAGGGGAGACAAAGGGGGAGGGGGCTGACAATGTAAACTTTTATTTTGATTTGTACTTTGATTTTGCCCCTATTGTGGAGGGCTTGCCTGGCCCCTTTTGCCCCTTTCCCACACCCCTTTCAAGCTTCAGCAGCCTGGCTTTAGGTAAACTCTGTTTGGATGGGCATTTA
>PVIJ01011223.1:0-55802 GCA_004024925.1 Scalopus aquaticus | reverse complement strand
GGTTATTGGCTTTGTTTTTGTTGAGTTGTGTGAGTTCCTTGTAAATTTTTGTTATTAGTCCTTTATCAGATGTATTGTGTGCAAAGATCTTTTCCCAGTTGGTAGGGTGTCTGTTAGTTTTGGTTAATGTCTCTTTTGCTGTACAGAAGCTTTTTATTTTGATATAATCCCATCTGTTTATATTGTCTTTCACTTCCTTTGCTTTGAGGAATGTGTCTTTCAAGATTTTGCTGAGATGTATGTAAGGATGGCACACATTAAAATACAGGCAACAACAAATGCTGGAAAGGATGTGGAGAAAAAGGAACTCTTCTACACTGCTGGTGGTAATGTGAACTGGTCCAACCACTATGGAAAGCTGTATGGCGATTCCTCAAACTGCTCAACATGGAGCTTCCATACGGCCCAGCAATCCCACTTTTGGGAATTTACCCAAAGGATACAAAAACACTAATCCGAAAGGATACATGCACCCGTATGTTCATTGCGGCACTGTTCACAATAGCAAAGGTATGGAAGCAACCCAGATGTCCAAAAATAGATGATTGGATCAAGAAGATGTGGTACATGTACACAATGGAATACTATTCAGCATGGAAAGAAGATAAACACATGCAATTTGCAGCAACATGGATGGAATTAGAGGGGATCATACTCAGTGAAATAAGCCAGAAAGAAAGAGAAAAGTGTCGAATGGTTTCACTTATAACAGGACTATAGGGAGGCCGGGTGGGAGAGAAACAATCAGTGTTGGGGGCGGGGAGAGGAGGGAGGCGGAGGGAGGGAAGGAAAAGGGCACAAAATGGAATAGAAAAGAACACAAGGGACCATGGAGATGGATCACGGGTGAATTGGTGGTGGGCTACCCAAGGGGAATACAAAATGTAAAAGACATAAATAACAATAAAAATATATATTAAAAAAAAAACCAAAAAAAAAACCAAGCAACAACAAATGTTGGTGAGGATGTGGAAAAAAGGAACTCTCCTACACTGCTGGCAGGAATGCAAACTAGTGCATCCACTATGGAAAGCTGTATGGCAGTTCTTCAAACTGCTAAAATGGAGCTCCCATAATACTCAGTAATACCACTCCTGGGAAACTACCCAAACGATACAAAAACATTAATCCAAATGGATACATGCACCCCTATGTTTATTGCAGCACTGTTTACAATAGCTAAGATATGGAAACAACCCAGATGTCCAAAAATAGATGATTGGATCAAGAAGATGTGGTACATACACACAATGGAATAGTATTCAGCAATCAAAAAAGATAAACACATGCAATTCGCAGCAACATGGATGGAGCTAGAAGGGATCATGCTCAGCGAAATAAGTCAGAAGGAAAAAGAAAAACATTGAATGGTTTCATTTATAGAAATATAGGGAAACCAAATAAGAGAGAGAGATTCAGTGAGGGAGTGGGAGGATAAGGGCTCAAAATGGGGGAGAAAAGAGCACAAGGGACTATGGTGATGGTTCATGGGTGAAGTGGTGGTGGGTAACCCACGGGGAATACATAATGTAAAAGATATACATAATAATAATAATAATAATAATAATCATCATCATCATCATCATCATCATCCCCTTACACTGCTGGTGGGAATCTAAATTGGTCCACCATTATATAAAGCTGTTTGGAGGATTCTTAAAGACACTAAAAAATTTATCTATCATATGCTGTAGCAATTCCACTCCTGGGAATAAACCCAAAGGATATATAAACACTAATTCAAAGGGAAATCTGCACTCCTATATTTATTGCAGCCCTATACAATAGCTAAGATATGGAAAATACTTAAATGTCTCCCAAACAGATGAATAGATCAAGACGATGTGGTATATAGATATAATGGGATACCACTGATTGATCAAAAAGTGCCATTTATGGCAACATGGATGGAGCTGGAAGCGAATATGCTAAGCAAAATAAGTCAGAAGGAAAAAGGAAAATATTGGGTGGTCTCACTTGCAGAGGGAATATAGGAAAACCAAACAAAGGGAAGAAGAAAAAACTTGTAGGCAAACTATAGATCTCAGGCATAGAGCAAGGGGAGGAAAGTGCACAAGGGACTAGGGTGATGGTTCATGGATGTCGTGATGGTGGAAGAATTACAGAAACCACACCAAAGGGGAGAAATCAAATATGGTACAAAAATGAACAGTAATATAAAAAAATAATAAAATTGAGGGGGAAAAAAAAAGAAAGAAAAGAAGTGGGTATTGTTTGAAACTACCACAAACCAAACTAACAGGCTACAAATGCCTTGGGCAAAAAATCATGGATTACATATACAACAGAAATGCATGCCTAGGAGCAAATGCCAAGGAGACTTTCTTCAGGAAATCAGAACATTCATGAGTACCCATGAATGTTGAGAATTTGCAAGGATACCTACACAGCCAATGTAAGATGCATACTCAGAGACAACCTCATGGTTCCCCCAGGCTGATCCCTGTACTTAGTGCAAGCTGACCCAAGCATTAAATAAATGTTTAGACATTGAGCCAATCTGCACAGAGTGGCTAGGTGTATCTTCATATCTAATATTTTATTCTTTGGGGTTCAAGGACATCTATGTCAATATACTACCTTACACATGCTGAGGAATGAAAAAGTTCAGTAACTACACACAGGAAATAATAGCTTTTAGAAAGGAAAAAAAAACTCCCCAAAATATTAGTTCACTTACAAAAAAATAAAATTATTTGAGGAAACAATCCACCATTAGTGAAGACCCTCAGAATCAAACCCATAAATATTATACCTTCTAGAATTCTCACATATAATATATAATTATATTCAATGGGTTTAAAGTAATATATGATACTATCAACATGATGACAAGGAAATGAGTGAGTCTGGACAGGAATATTTCAAAAAGTATTAATAAGAAGAAAATAAAAATGTGAAATTAGACATAAATTGCACAAATAGGCCATCCTGAAAACAGACATAGCTAACTAGATGCTTCATCTGAAGGAATTACCAAGAAAATAACAGATAGTAACAAAGCTACATCTGTGTTTTGCTTGGAAAGCTATACTTTTGAGACCTTGTAATAAATAAAGAAATCATTTGAAACTCATGCCACTTAAGTAAGCACAAAATGAATCATTGAAAAACTCACTTGAATTTCAACTTAGTGTTAGTCAGCATAGTAGGCCAGAAAAGAATATGACAGCCTGAATGACTTAAGCAACAGAAATGTTTCTGTTAGGAAACAGTTGTTATTAAAGACACAAAATATGTTGTATTTTAGTCAGCATTTAAACACCAGTTATTACATTTTCTCTCCCCAATTTCAAAACAGCATTAAAAAAACTAAAATTTCACATTACTTCAATGTAATTTCATATAAATAATTTGAATCAGAATATCATTTGATAGAAACAGTCTCAAAATGTCAGAATCATGTGCTAAGTATCAAGGACTAATATGCAATTTGCTTGTTTTGTAAATATGTTGTCCTTATTATTCTGAGGAACAGATCACGATTCCATTTGTTACTTCTGAGATGTGAATTTGATGGAAATAATTGTCATTCTTATCCTCATTATACAGATCACAATTAAATGTTCATTTAGACAAGACTATCATTTGTCTTGTTCACTTTCTGGACTTGCTAATAATTCTACTGTACCCTACATGTTATTTTATATATTGATAGTTTTAATGTCTATAGTGTGTCCACTCTAAAGTATGGAGGGTAAAGCAGTTTCCATCCTGTTCAGGCCCAAAGACAATGTTCTTAAGAGAAAAATGTGATGTTACATAAAACTTCTAAAACTATTTTTCAATCCAGTTACCCTACATACAGGAGGTTGTCCTTAAAGACAACTGCAAGTCATTTTCTTTCCTGAAATATTTAAAATATAAACTTTTAATTTTACTCTTCAAAGGTTTTACATTATTCATGAGTACGCCTCCATCCCAGAAAATTAAGACAACAATGATCAGAGGAGTCTGATTCACAAATGACAAAGACAAACTTCTAGAATGTTTTTCCTGACATTCCACAACATTGGTTTTAGTGGTACCTTTGGGAACTTCACTACAATGGCACGAAAACAAAAGCAAGAATAAATGAACATGACTACAACAAACTAAAAAGCTTCTGCGGGCCTCCCTGGTGGTGCAACTGGTTAAGCGCAGCACGGTGGAGCTGTTGGCGGTTGTGGTGCGAGTTCGATGCCCAGCTGGGGAGATTCCCACATGGCGCAGCAGACCTCTCCTGCCTCGCCTGCTGCTCCCCTCAGCAGTGTATTTCGGTTAGTCTGCATGTTCTGCTCCCCACTCTGTCTCTGGTGAAACCTCTCACCACCCCACACCTCTGGCCTGCACCCTGCTTGTATCCAAACATAATAAATAAATCCTTTAAAAAATAATAAAAATAAAAAGCTTCTGCACAGCGAAAGAAACTAAGATTAAAATCAAAGGACACCCTACTTAATGGGAGAAAATACTTGCCCATCATACACCTGACAAGGAGTAGATATCCAAGATCTATAATGAACTCATATAACTCATTTAAAGAAAACAAAGAACCCAATCAAAAAATGGACAGAGATATAAACACTTGTCTAAAGAAGGCATACAGAATAGGCACATGATGAGTGAAAATGCTCATCTTCACTCATGATGAGTGAAATGCAAATCAAAACTACAATGAGATACTATCTCACACCTGTTAGCATGCCCCATGGTAACAGAAGACCAGAAGGCCAGAAACAACCACCATTGGTGAGGATGTGGAGTAAAAGGAACCCTTGTGCATTGTTGGTAGGAATATACACTAGTTCAGACTCTGGAAAAAACAATATGAAAGTTTATCAAAACAAGATGTAACATATGATCCGGCAACCCCATGCTTCAGTATCTACAAAAAAATGCAAACATATGTAGGCACAAGAGACACCGAGAAACACATGGAGAATCCCTAACACATTTATTTTTTATTTTTTTAAAGATTTATTTTATTTATGTATACATACAAAAGCTGGAGTATAGGACAGAGGTACGGGGGGCGAGGAGAGGATTCACCAGAGACAGAGTGGGAAGCAGAACAGGTGAACTAACTGAAATATACTGCTGAGGGGAGCAGTGGGTGAGACAGGAGAGGTCTGCTGTGCCATGTGGGTCAGTTCCCTGCTGTAGATAGCTTCACAGTGCTGAGACTTATCCCCTTGTGCCACCAGGGAAGCCCAATCCCTAACACATTTAAAGAACACCCTAGTGATATTTTTTAGACAAGGGCATAAGAAAAAATAAAATGAATACTGCATGCTCTGCTGGGAATTGCAACCTAGCAGGCATGGCAAATTTATGTTTACATACAGGAAGCAATAAAGCACTAAATCACAGGGTACTTATGAAGAAATGTTTGGTTTGGTAAAAAGACCACAAATATCAGTATTTCTAAGTGTTTTCTTAATTGAGGTAGATGTGCATTTTGATAATGTCACTAACATGATCTCTCTACTAAATAAATAAAATAAATAAATAAATAAATAAATAACTCTCGAATGTCCCCAATAAACTCTATGGAATTTGATCATTGCATGAAGTACTTCATAATTTTACCACAATTCACAGAGCATTTATTGTTTTCTCTCCATTTTTCAGATTCCTGTGCTTTTGTTCACAGTCCTCTCTTCTTCAAAGTAACTCACCAAATACTCCCACTCAATCTGTTTTATCTTCCTTACTTCTCAATGTTTTAATTTTGACCCTTCATCCTTTGACTTTAGTTATTATGTGTATTTTCATATGATGTCCATATTTTTGTTTGTTTCCTACCAGTTAGTACATTTTTTTGGTTTGGAAACAGCAGCAAATAAATATGCCAAAATTTAGCAGTAAATAAAATGATTAAGTACATTTTGGTTAAATACAAATTTGTGAGAGGTATACAAAGCTTGGCTTGGAAAGTAAACAGCCAGGAGCTTGCTGATTTAACACAGAAATGATCTAGCAGAATCACCACTAGGCACAGATATAATAGCTTCACCCATCATTAATTGTTTAGTTTCCTACCTCTGGAAAGTGATGTGTCACTTTGCTGACCCTTCAAAAAACTAGACTCTACATCATTCCTGCTTATGCACACAGTTTTGATTTTAATATCTGGATAGGAAAGTCTCACTAGTGGAACTGTGACCATGTTAATAGATTGCAGCTATAAGAAAGGTTGGGAAAATGTTTACCAGATGTCTTTTTGTATATTTATTTCTAGAATATGAAACTACCCGATGTGGTAAAAAGAATTACCCAAACATACAAAGGTGGGTCAGTTGCAGAAAAGACCATCTGTATTATTCCAAAATTTTCTAAAAAGAGCATTTGAATTACAAACTAATGGTTGAATATCTTATGATGTATCCCACTAAGAAGAGCAAACACACAATGTCTCTGAATAATGCATTGCCTTATGGACTATAAGCAATCATGATTTTCTCCTTATTCAAGCACTTCACCAAATTATCTTACATATACTGTAGTTGATCAGTCTTATGTCTGCAAGAGTATCTGTTCATCTTCTTTACATCCTTACTCATAACCTAACTTATTTTATAATATCTAATTTAACAACCTATTTAGAATTGTTAGGAATAATTCTTTTCCATACTTTTGATCTTCTATAGCCTACTCTCCATTCTCTTTTCTATTAGCTCTTAAACTTCTACTAAACCACATCATTTCCTTATTTAGTGTTTCCATTATTTATTATCACATGTTACTCCTGCAGTCATATAAATGCCAAGAGAACAAAAATCTTTGTTTTGTTACAGTGATATATTTGAAGGGTCTACAGCACCTGCCACAGGGAGGGTGCTTAACACATGTTTGCTATCTCAGGAAAAAAAAAATGGTGAATTTAAAGCACACGGAGCTATTAGCTCATCTAGAAAAAAGGTTCTTTTTTTTTGAGCAGTGCAGGATACCATGTGATTGATTGGAAATAAATTATAAGTGTGAAGTACTCTGACTGATTGAAAGGTGGAAGCAGAGGGACTTAAGTTATCAATTACACAATTTTAAATCAACCACTTGTTTATGAAGACACTGATAAACAGATATGAAAAAGGTAAGCACAGATAAAAATATGGCTGTGTAGAGGTCCTACCTAAATTAAAATAAACAGGTGGTCTTGAAAATATGCTTCTGAAAAGGTGCATAAACATAGGAATCAGATTAAAGTTCCTAAAGGCTTCTTGGGTTTTGATGAGAGCTGCCTGGGACTTTCACTCTGGACAGTGGCCTTCACCTCCATGCAGAAGCAAGTCTGCCAGGAAGTCTCTGAACTGGGACTCTCCTACTCTGTGTTGCTATTCCCCAAGTCTTACGAAGAGGTTGATAACCTTTCGCTTTCGTAACAACTGAATTGCATCCTTATACTATTGTAATCTAGATTTCCTACTCCCCACCCTCTACTTTCATATTGTGTATGGCTTGAGCTGTTGTGAAACCTTTCTGCTCTGGGTGAAGTTAGCAATTAAGATATCTGAACCATATATAATAAACAGTTTCATAGAAATATATAAAGAAAATTACATATATACATATATGCCCACATGTATCTATAACAGTTTCATACTGAAACCTAAAAGGTGAAGTGTGAAAGAAAATAAGATTGAAGACTGACTTCACTAGATGACCAGTGAGAGATGAGATTATTATAAAAAATCTGTAAACATGGAAAAGAAACTATATCGAAATCAAGAAATCTGATAGAAAGTTCCAGTATCACCTGAGTAGTCTTATTAAATATATCTGCATTAGGGGCCTCCCTGGAGGCACAAAGGGTGATAGTCTCAGAACTATCAAGCCAGCCACTGCAGCATGAGTTCGATCCCTGGCCAGAGAGCTGACCCACATGGTGCAGCAGACCTCTCCTATTTCGCCCGCTCCTCCTCTCAGCAGTGTTTTTCAGTAGAGCCTCCTGTTCTGCTCCCCACTCTGTCTCTGGTGAATCCTCTCAACCCCCCACCCCCACACCTCTGGCCTACACACAGTTCTTGTATGGATAAATAAATAAAATAAATCTTTAAAAATATAAATAAATAAATATATCTGTTTTAAACTTCCAAAAATTCAATTCTTGGATTGTTTCAGTTATTATAAGCACTCAAATAAATGTCAGCAGTTCTATATGACTATTTTTCTTCATTATTGACATCTTACCTTTTATTAAAATTGCATTTTCAAATTCTTAAAGATATTTCCCTTTACATGTCTTGCTGCCGCTTTATTCCCATTGCTAAGAACTGAATATCTACAAAATCGTTGCCATTTTAATAGTATCCATTGACTCATTAACACAAAAATGCCAGAAAATCTGGAGCCAACAATTTCTTTCCACCTTCCTATTTCAATTTTTAAGTCAGCCTAATCTTTATGTTTTATACATTAAACATATATATGTTCTTACTCTTGAGAAGATTCCATCTGTGGGAGGGGGTAAGAGATGAGATGGCTGGAAATCTAGTCATTCCTTTGCTTATTCATTTTACAAATATTTATTGAGTACCTCCAACATATATATGTTTTATAAATGAAGACAAGTGTCCCGATATCCCATGACACAATAATTCACTTATGTAATTATTTATATAGTCCATAGTTTATTTATTAACAAATAAACAAATTTATGATGCCGAGCATTTCTATCAACAGAAAAGTCTTTATCTGGAGGAGAAAAAACCTGAATATGAATAAGCTTATTTTTAGTTAAGGACTGCACCATCATTGCTTAAAAAGGGGCTGCAATCTTATGGAATCATAAAAATTTGGGCAATGAATTAGAATGCAGGGACAAAATGCCGTAAGAATTATTATTGTTATTATTATTTTTTTTTAGGTAACTGCCTCTGAGAAAAAGGTATTATTTCAGTGTGTTATTATAATCTGTTATATACCACTGAGAGAAGACAGGCTAGTTTCTGATCTATGCATGTGAAATACATCTGCCCACTGCATAGTGATTCAAATGGTGACTAACATATTTTTCTCACTTAAATATAATATGCTTCCTCTCCAGAATGGCTATTCAAGTCCGCTTATTTTGTTTTGTACTCTGTGTTTAAAGCTATAGGTTGGGAATTCATGCATTAGTGTTGTCCAATTTTTATCTACAATTTAAAGTTCTTGTTCTGGCTGTTCATCAGTGTTCCACATCCTCATCATCCATCAATTAACTGTCGAGAAGACATAGTCCCAGCACCAAACCGTCTTTTTGCATAGCTGCATCGCTTAGCTAAGAGTATGGTATAGGAGAATTCGGGGAAACTATGTATCATCCTTGCCAGGACCTTTAAAAAATGCAGATAAACTATTCCATAGACAGAGACAAAATCACGTCAATTCTGAAGTCCTTTTTCAAGGGTGTGTTTTACTTTAGTTTTATTTTTTCCTTTGTTTTGTTTCTAGAGGAAGAGGGTAAAGATGGGGAACAAACAGGGGAGTGTGCCCAATGGTCTATGATGTAAGACTAAGGGTGGCTTGGTGGTGGCTGTGGTGTTGTAAAATACCTGAAGAGGTATGAAGCCATTCCACTAAATCAAATGCAATGTTGTAAACAAATGTTACCTAACAAAAAAGAAAATATGACCAACTTGAGACCATAAAAATACCTTGGTCCTAAAATAAAAGTGACTGCTTAAAAATATTATTGGAAAACTAGATTTTAGTGAGCATAGTACACTACACTTTATGGATATGCACTGAAGTCAGAGCAGGCATGTGTTTACATTCATGCCAGATATTCCATCCAAGAAAAAGTCATCAATGAGAACTTAAACACAACTGAAAAGCACCAGTTTTTGAAGTAGTCACTTAAATCAATTTATGTCAACCATAATTCAAGAGAGCATCTCAAGTAAGCAAGGAGTAGGCTGAATAAACCTTACAAGTCTCACTCAATCAATAACATATTGTTTGGTCAGGAAAAAAATGTTCTTTAAATATAATCATACTTTTAGTTGTAAGAAATATGTGAAAGCATAGCAAAGAAAAGCCATAGCTATAGTTCCCATTTTTGACAAAACATATTAAAAAGTAGTGCACAGTATGATTAAGCAGTTAAATTTAATAGAGTGTAAGTTTTTGCTCCCATAAAATAATTTTTCTTTGCTTGTATTGATTCACTAACACCTTATTGAGTGGACTGCAAGCTTCGTGGGGAGTTTTTGGTAGTTTTATTGATTCCCTGAAAGTTGAGAGGATGAGAAGCAGAGAAATGGTTTTGATTTTTTTTCATTAAAAAGTCAGTTGTGATCAAGCTTAAATGTCAGAGGTAATCTTTGCTTATAAATTATGCCCCTTTAAAAATGTTTTCCCAATGAAGTCAGGAGACACTAATTGTGTTTTAAACTTCACTAATGGAAAGGAAAAGAGGTGATGATCCCTTTCTGTTCTGAGCTGGTAAGGCCAAAACTACAGGGAAGTATTCAAACCTGAGTGACAACTTAAGGAAGACAGGTGAATTTCAAATGGGGAAATTCAGCAGCAGGAAAATGAGAATCTGTGTGTTGTTATTTTGTATGAGGAGTGTCTTTACACATTTGGAAGACTGTTGTAGAAAAGAGATTGGATTTCAGAGTATAAATATAATCTATAGGAAAACTGATTTTGAATCAACAGAAGAACATCCTCAGCACCTGGGAAGATAGACTGAAAACACAGACTGGTAATGTTTATAATGAGATACACTAAAGCTGGAAGTCCCGGCTACAAAGGTATTAAAAGAAGGCACTAGAAGAAATACACCTCTGATCGCCATCTACAACATATGAACTTTCAACTGAACCAGAGAATTTACAAGGTCATTAAAGCATATATGTTTATGATAAATATTTCTGAAAGGACATGACCAATCATTATTTGAAAATTAGTTTGTTTTTCTAAGAGATGATATATATTTCATAAGAGAATTATTCTGTTATTGAAAGAAATTTGTACAAAACACCAAAAACAGAAAAAAGATCTCTTCCATTTTAGCATCTTAACAATGTTAGCATCTAAATCTACTTGTGCAGTTAAACATTTTCCATTTTATGACTATGAATTTCTTTTATGTTATCGTAACCATCCTATAAATATAGTATTTTGAACTTACAATGTTTTTTTCTAAATCACTACAGTGTTTAATGATTTAAATGGTTTTATTATAAATATGTAATAATTTATCAATCCCTTATGCTTTATTCGGTATAAATCATAAGTTTAATATAAGTAATACTGAGATTAAAAATATTAATGCATTATTTTTGTAGAATGGCTTCCTAGGAATCGTTTTACTAAGTCACTTGGCACGGGAAGTTTATAGCTGATTGTCTACAGTGACTAACTGCTTTCTGAAAGTGTTGCATCTTTTTATTCAATCTTCCCTTCGATGCTAATTTCAAAAATTCATTGTCTACTTTTCTGATATGATATTCTATGACAACTATGAACCAATATGATGCTTGAGATTTCCTATTTGCCATCAGCACAGATTTCTCACATCCTCAGCTTATTTTCCCATCTTTCCTACTTTTACGAGTTTAAGTTTTTCCTGTGGGCCCCATCTAACAGCCACTTACCCCTCATCACTATATTCTCCCTTCTTGTTAAATAATCACAGATGCAACCAACTCTCAGGATAGATTTTTATTGACTGATGATGAAAATGATGACAAAATAAATGAGTAATACTAATTCCTAACTGGTGCTCTGTCTATGGTAGACAGGATGCCAAAAATATACAAATTAACACATTAATTTCTACCACAACCCTTTATGCCACCAAGCCATTTTGTAGAGAATACTGATTCTTAACGACAATTCCCCTAACACTTCTTATAAATGCTAAATTTAAGATTTGAAATCACTCCTTTATCTCATAGCTATGTTTTCAACAAATGATATATTATATTCAAAACAGACAGAAGACTTAACAGTTATTTTGATCAGTCACCTATCAGGTACTTTTATCACAGTTAGGGGTCAATTTTAGTAAAATGTCCTCTTTCCAGGCTCTTTGCACTTGTTCTAAAATAGTATTGGTTCTAAGGAAATGCTGTTTTCATTAGTAAGTTCCTATCCAAAGCCACAATCTTCTTTCTCAGTTGCTTAAACTCTGTAATTTTTCTCATTTTACAGCTTCTACTTCCAATTCAGTTACCCTGGCTACTCCAAAGTAGATGAGCCTCAATTTCCATTTGAATTCTACAGTCTTTTCCCCCAACTATAAATAACATTTCTGACTCATCTGTCCTTTCAGGCAATCTAGAATGTCATGTTGTCTTAATGGAAGTAGACTACAGTTTCTTTTATGCTCAGTAACTATCTACAATTTGCATTTGTTTAACATGCATAAAAACAATCACTGAACTTTCTTATTCAAGCCATATTTACTCAGAACGACCTAACTACAGTTGAAATGGGTCAATAAAGACCCATTCACTTTCCAACAGACTTAAATTATAAAATGTGGGAAGTTAGGCACAAGGAAAAGATAAGCATAAAATAATTAAATTAAGTTACCTAATGACATTTACCTGGTGAGTTAGAAAAATTACTCCAGTGCTCAAATACAGTAGAATTTCCAAGATGTGTCTCACTGGTTGATGTGATTGGAGAGACTTGTAGGAAGACCCTGGAAATAAAATATACATATATCAGTTTCCATTCTTTCCCTCTCCTCCCCCAGTCTTTCTCTCTTCCTTGACATAAAAGTAGATAAATATAAAAACAACTGTTTTAAACTACTACACAATGACCAGTACAAGAGCACAATGAGAAGGAAAACTCAGATAAGACAAGACCCATGGCCATCCTGGCACTTTGCCTGGGAACAATTTCCGGAACAACACACAATTAAGTGGAAAACAAGCAGTTATGATGAAATGAGTAAGTAAAGGATGGGGGCCACGGTGAGTTGAAGTAGTTATAAGTGGCAGAGAAAGTTACTGGAGAGACAGAGCTACATATGCAGGGGAGGGGGGAAAAGGAATCCCTATGGGGAAATACAATGAATCGTTTACTAAGACATTCTTTAGATTGAAGAAAAGTGTTAGCAAATAGAACCTATTATCAACAAGAAGCAATAAAGAACTTCAGAAATAATTATTTTAACTGTGGTTTCTTCTAGTAATTTTTTAATATACAGTAAATGTTTTGGAGAAACAATTAACTCCGAGGTGGTTATTAGTACCTGCAGAAAGAAAAACATATGTAAACAAATTGCCACGGAAAAGGTTGGATATGGAAACAAGCTGTTCTAATGTCATTGTACTTGTGAACATAAAAGAAAGACATGTAGAAGGCATACTATCTTAAGCAAAATTAAAAAAAAATGTACTCTTCAAATTAGAGCATTAAGAAAAATGAAAAATTATGCCACAGACTGATAAGTGTGGGAAACTTATCAATGTAGATCCGAAATTAGAATTTAAAATGACTCCTAACTCAACAGTAAGAAGCAGCCCAAATAAAAAATTCAAAGAAATTTTAAAAATGAAGAATAAGAAATGGTCAGTAAACACAGGAAATTTTTTTCAAAATTATTAGTGATTGGGGAATTTAAAGAAATAAATGCATGATTAGATATTACTGCACCCCTAATTGAATTCCTAAATTCAATTGATTTCTAAATTCAAAAAAAAAGAATAACAGTTCCAAGAAATGATGAGGACTCAGAGTAAACAGAATTCTAAATACATGAGTAGTGGAAACACAAATATGCGTATGGCCACCTTGACTTAAATGCCCATTTGCCATATGATCCATCAAAGTCAATTATGGACACTGATCCAAGAGAAATTAACGTAAGTAAAAATGCGTATGGCAGTTTTATTCCTAGTCATAAAGAATTGAAAACCAAACAAATTGAACAACCAAACTGTCCACCAATAGGTTAATGGATACACATGTTGTAATAAATATATATAATTGAATATTAATAAGCAATTAAAAGGAACCAAATACAAAACAGGCAACATGATCAAATCTCAAAAGCATTATGCTGACCAAAAACAGTCAGATGCAAATAATTATATACTGCATAATCAAGTTATAAACTTCAGAACTGATACCCACAGAGTAAAATTTATCAGAATTAGACATAATTCTTAAGGTGTTATTTCAGATGTAGTCACAGGTCCCTCATATTTTCATATGTAACTGCAACTTGTTACACTCGGGGGAACTTTAAAATTAGACATGTGTACATATAAGTAGAAGATAGCACACTAATATTCAGGGAAGCAATAAAATACGACAATGTTAATACAGTGTGAGAGTTCAGATGGTGTGCTGAGTGACATTCATTTCACTAAGAATATCTATCAACTGGACCTCCCTGGTGGCACAAGGGGTTAAGTTTCAGCACTGTGAAGCTATCACCAGCCACTGCAGCACAAGTTCTAGCCCTGGCCAAGGAGCTTCCCACCTGGCACAGCAGACCTCTCCTACCTCGGCCATTGCTCCCCTCAGCAGTTTATTTCAGTAAACCCACTTGTTCTGCTCCCCACTCTGTCTCCTGTCTCTGGTGAACCCTCTAACCACCGCCCCCCCCACCTCTGGCCTATACCCTAGCTCTTGTATGCATAAATACATCAATCTTAAAAAATAAAGAGACCATCAACAGACATTCAGAACAACGACCCTGCACTTCATGTAGATTTATGGTTCAACAAAACAGAGACAAATCAAAAGTGTGCTTTGTATAAGCTTTCAAAAAACAAACTGCCTATCAGAAGTCATTTAGAGTTATTTACAAATGTTTGACTTCCTCTTCTTCCTCAGTAACCACACTTACATGAGGATAACTTTCATGTTAACTTTTTTTTCTTTTTTTTTTTTATTTTACATACAAGCTGGGGAACAGGCCAGAGGCATGGGGCGGCGAGAGGGTTCACCAGAGACAGAGCAGGTAGCAGAACAGGCAGATCAGAAATACACTGCTGAGGGGAGCAGCGGGCAAGGCAGGAGAGGTCTGCCGTGCCATGTGGGATTCTCCCTGGCCGGGTGTCGAACTCGCGTCGCCGCTGCCGACAGCTCCACAGCGCAGAGCTTAACCGCTGCGCCACCGGGGAGGCCCACTTTCATGTTAACTTGATGTAATTACAAAAAAGTAAAAACAGATGTTCAGTAAATCCAGGATTCTTTGGATTCTAATATTTGTAAAACCCTCTGTAAATAGTAACTATAAAAAGACTACTTGTTCTCATTTACTTGCCCCTGTGTTGAACAGAATTACTGCTTCATTCTTTACTGAAAACAATTGTTGGTAGACAGAAACAAATCATTTACATTTACAAAACTTACTTTGTTTTCTGTATGCTAATAATCACTGATAAGAAACTATGTAATGCCACTGATATCATCCACATGGTTTATTTGATTACTTTCCGAGAGATTGAATTTCATCAAATTTGGGGGAGTGGAATGATTCTCATTTTCTTTGGACAACTAAATACAACTTCACTTCATATAATAAACTTATTCCTTCAGTAATTGTCATATAACCTAAGAGTATTTAAAAATGACCATACATTAAGTAAAATATAATTTTTTTTCTTTAGAGGTTGCTAGATCAAATAAATATAAAAACATGTGAATCCCATGGTTATGTTAATTATTTGGAGTTCAGAGGTGGACTAGGTAAGAACTAAGAATGACCCATTGTGTTGATGCCGAATCTTAGTGGTTTCACATTAGGACAACTATTGCAAACTCTGACTTTCAAATCTGTGAGACAAGGAGTAAAAATAATTTGGCCTTTAAATTCATGAGGCAAAAATAAAGCCACTGTGCACTAAATAAAGCATAAAATACCTTTAAAGTCAAGTCCATCATACAACCACAATTGTGGTTGCACAGTTACATGCACAGAAATATGTTCAAGTTAGAGGTTAAATTTCTAATCTATCTTTTTCCTCATCTTTTTTCTAACCAGAATATACCATAATAAACCATTGTGATAGCCTTTGATGTGGTCATAATAATATTAATGAAGCTAAGAAGTGTTTTCATGTAAACAAAGTCAAATACATGAAATTATATTAGTGCTTTAATGTCATCTATTTACAGACCCCATAGACTCTAGATTGAAAAAAGTAGAAAAATTATTGTCAGGGAAATGGTCAACAAAACCACAATGAGATACCACCTCAATCCTGTGAGAATGGCCCATGTAAAAAATACCAGAAACGAGTAGTGGTAAGGATGTAGAGAAAAAGGAAGCCTCTTACATTGCTGGTGAAAATGTAGACTGGCCGAGCCCCTATGCAAAACAGTATGGAGATTCCTCAAAAGATTAAAAATAGATCTGACACATAACCCAGCAATTCCAATCCTAGGTATCTACCCAAAGAATATAAAAACACTAATTTGAAGGGAAACTTGTACACCCACATACACCACAACACTATTTATAATCACCAAGTGATAGAAACAACCTCAGTATACTCAACAAAGGAACAGTGACTCAAAAGATTTGATTGATACACACACACACTGGAATACAGCCCATCACACTGGAATACTACTCAGCTATCGAAATAAGTAAACTCATACCATTTGCAACAATAATACCCGGAACAGGAAGGGATGTTAGTGAAATAAGTCAGAAGGAAAAAGACACATAATGGATGTTGTTACTTTTAAGTGGAATACAGAGACACCAAACAAATGGTCAGGTAAAGCCAAATTTAAAAGCTAATCCTTGAAAGCTGACTAGAAATGAGGACTCCCAAGGGGCAGGGGTAAGAACAATGTGGGAAGGCAGCACAATGAACTACGGTGATAGACTATAAATGCTTTGATGGTGGATACACTATGGTTATAATACTTGAAGGAGGGGAATCCTATACTTTGAAAATGCAATGATATAAACCTACATTACCTCAACTAACAAAAGAGAGAAAAATAAAAAAGTCAGTGCTCGATAATTATTGTGAAAGATTAATTAATGAGGAAAAATAAATGGAACATATATTATTTTCTAAAATGTATTTACAGTGTTGAATTTCACTGCAGAAAAAAATTCTATTTAATTTTTGTGTAAGTAATTGAATGGGTACTGTATATAATGTTATATAGTTTTCTTCCTATATATATATTTTACCTAAGGTGAGTTTATTTTGTTTTACTTGTCCCATGGAGAACTCTTCAATGCCGATAAAAATTGCTTTTACATTAATTCCTGGGAACTCACCTCCAAATCCCACAGTTTTTGAGGAAAAATTCATAAATTATCCTTCTGGTCCAAATTTTGTTATTCATGGTATTGTTAAGTACAACAGCCCACAGGCTGCAAGGCAATGAAGGTTATTTTTCTGCTGCTTCTGCAGAGTGAAACCTTATATTGACTAGATTAAGTGTCTTGCTTTCTATTTTAATGTTCTAATGCTTCATCTCTGATACACACACACACACACACACACATATACATGTTCATCAAATCTTGAGAACTTTTGTACATTAAATATCTGAGTCATTGATGTTTTCTTCGTAATTGAAAGAAACCTTTGAACTTTCTAAACTTGAATTTACTTTGCTGTCAACTAAAATTTTCCTCCTATTTAGTTTTGAAGTAGGCATTTTAAGTGTCAAATTAAAATATGTGTTATCATTCAAAAATAGATGTTGTAGAAAATCTAGACAACCGTCAAGAATTCTCCCACAGATGCAGAAATGATACCAATTAAACCTTCATTGAGATAAAGCCTTGGAGACTTACCCTGTCTCCAAAAGCCAAATGGGAGCAGAAGAAATTTGAGGAAATCTTCATATTTATATTAGATAAATGCATTGGGGTCTCCCTTCTCAATGTAGTTCATACTTGGAATGTTTCCTACTAATATAATCAGTTGTCCATCTGCAATTATTATTAAGGAAAAAGTCAACCCTGACATCCCCTTATTTCAAGGTTTGGGGTGTTGAGAAGAATTTAAATACTAACCACTAGCAAAGGCTTAAGATTAAGAGATTAAGTTATAGCTCCTATTCTCTGGCTGCACTTTTTTCTTAGCGTGAGAGCATATTATATATATATATATATATATATATATATATATATATATGTGTGTGTGTGTGTATATATATATATATATTTGTTGATTTGCAATGATGATACCCGAAACTTACATAATATTATCGTGCAATGCTACTTCAGTAAAAATAATTTAAAAAGAGTAAGAAGTTACTTTTGTGAAGAGTTTAATTGAAATGTCATTTAAGTGTTACACATTAGAAAATTTTTTATACAGAGAGTATTTAAATTCACCCTGATCTAACCAGCTCTCCTACATGTCAGATGTCCAAAAGAAAGGTATATGTGGGGCCTCCCTGGTGGTGCAACGGGTTAAGTCTCAGCACTATGAAGTTGTCCACAGCCACGGTAGCACAAGTTTGATCTCCAGTCAGGGAGCATCCCACATGGCGCAGCAGATTTCTCCTGCCTCACCCGCTGCTCCCCTCAGCAGTATATTTCAGTTGATCTGCCTGTTCTGCTCCCCACTCTGTCTCTGTTGAATCCTCTCACCAGCCCACACCTCTTGCCTACACCCCAGTTCTTGTATGCATAGATAATCTTTAAAAAAAAAAGAAAGAAATGCGTATGTGCAGGAAATAATGGAAAACAAAGTAAACTTTTACCTCACTTGGTGATTTATACACCTAGTCAATATTAACTCCAGGGCACTGCATTTTATTCTTTATAAACTTTTAAAGTCAGAAAAAATACTTGCTTCCTTTTTTGTTAGCGAGTTGAAAACTCAATTCACAATTCCAGCAGAGTACACACACGGACATGCGTGCAAGTATGGCCACAGCACATGTGCTCAAGAAGTAGAATATAGGGCCTCCCTGGTGGCGCAGCGGTTAAGCGCTGGGCTGTGGAGCTATCGGCAGCACGCGATGCAAGTTGGACACCCAGCCAGGGAGAATCCCACATGGTGCGGCAGACCTCTCCTGCCTTGCCCGCTGCTCCCCTCAGCAGTGTATTTCTGCTCTGCCTGTTCTGCTCCCTGCTGTCTCTGGTGATCCCTCTCGCTGCCCCACGCCTCTGGCCTGTACCCCAGCTTGTATGTATAAATAAATAAATCGTAAAATAAAAAAAAAAGTAGAATATATTTTCTTACTATCCGCTTAGATCTGTCCAAGTCACATTCTCCATCTTCTCAGGCTGAGGCAATAAGCCTGGGTTTGAAAATTAAGTATGTTGCAAGAGGCAAATCAAAGGAGAAAGATATCTGGCTCCTTAATTGCTGGGCCCTTACTTTACTATATTTTGTCAGAATTATTACAGTAAGAGGTAGCAGTTTTGACCTGAATAGTCATCCCTCTGTACAACCTAGTTAGCTACTTCCTATTTTAGCCTCCCTGGGTTTGGCCTTATGAAAACTAATACCTCAACAGATAAACGTCTAATTTGCTTAAGGGTGTTTGCTGAGTGAGGAAAGCAGGCAAAATATCAGGTATTTTCTCAGGTCACTAGGCGAGACCTATGATGCCTTACTCTAGTATAACCAAATAATCAATGCAGTGGAAATGAAAAGATTCCAAGAGTCAGGAATGGCTCAATTACAATGTTAGTGCAGGAAATTCCCTGGCTGCACTTTACATATGTTAACACATATAATCTTGGTGCACACTTGTAAGATTGGTTCTATTATTTACCCCACTTTACAGTGGAGTAAATTTTGACACTCACAGCATCAAAAATGAGGGCCTATAAATAACATGCCCAATGTCCAACAGTAGTAACTGAGAGACTATGATTGACTAATTTTCCTGCCTCCCATGTTGAGCTCTCAACCATGAGGCAGCACTTGGCAGATATTCATGTTAAGTGATACATAGGAATATTTACTTAAATGGGAGAAAGTGAGGGAAAGAGGTAGAGAAAGAGAAATATTTGAATCACTTTTTTCTTTTTCTTTTTTTTTTTTTGGTTTAGAGAAAGAAAACAGTTTGTTAGAAAGAAAAGGAACAGGGCCTTCCTGGTGGTGCAGCGGTTGAGCACTGCGCTTTGGACCTGTCGACAGCGCGCAATGCGAGTTCGACGCCCAGCCGGGGAGAGTCCCACATGGTGCGGCAGACCTCTCCTGCCTCGCCCGCTGCTCCCCTCAGCAGTGTATTTCTGATCTGCCTGTTCTGCTCCCCTCTCTGTCTCTGGTGAACCCTCTCACTGCCCCACGCCTCTGGCCTGCACCCCAGCTTTTATGTATAAATAAATAAATCTTTAAAAAACAAAAAAAGGAAAGAAAAGGAACAGAAATAAAGTGGGACCTCCCAGGCCGGCAGAACCAGGCCAGGGAGAGGCAAGGAAGCCTAAATCACTTTTTTTCAATTAGTTTAATGCCAAGTTAAAATTACTTATTTTTTTAAAGGCATAGGGATTTATTTTAAATTTATTTGTTTATATTTTAGATCATTGTGCATTTTTGTGCAGTATTTGCTTTCTCCTCTCAGGTGTAGTTGCTGTAAAATCCCCACCACCAATTCACCCATGCACCATCACCATAGTCCCTTGTGCTCTTCCCTCCCTTATTTTGATCCCTCTCCCTTCCCTACATAATGTCTCTGATTTATAGTTGCCTGTTAGTTTTGATTATTTCTTTATTTATTATTTATTATTATTTTCCTGACCCCTTATTTGGTTCCTGCTATAAGTTAAACAAGTTTTAAATGTAAATTCTTGCTGTTTCTGGACCAACTTGGTAGGTCTTATATATCATTTAATTTATATAGAACCAAAGCATAGACAGATTTAGACTTGGAAGTTTACTTAGGAGTTCACACCTCTTCATGCCCTGTGTTCCATTATTAAATTTCTTTTAAATGAAAACATTGTAGACATTAGGCCAACAGAAGATAATAACAATCCTAGGGAATTTACATGAAAAGAAATATTAGCAGATAGCTGTTTTTTGACTGTGAAATCATCATCTCATAACCAGATAACATCTATCAGTGATAACACAAAAACATTTTATCTTTGCTCTAAAATCTGCTGAAATCATAAACTGGACTTTTTCTTTATAGGGGATCTGGTTCAGGAAGGCTCATTTCCTTTTATACACATACAAAAAACCAGAATTTTGATTCCACCTTCTCAACTCACACCAAGACTTATCTTTTTGACTTAACCTATCTTAATTTATCCTAACGAAGAACCCAAAGCAATTTCCCAAACCTTTTTCTTTTATTAATATTGTGATATATAATTCCTATTGGTGGTAATTTTCAACCCCCCAAATTAAATCATTTTATGTCTAATGTTGTAAGAGACATTTTAAAATAAATATCAACTTCAGAAAATTTTCAACTATAATCTTATAAATATAGTGACCTATTATAACACAGAAGAGAGTGCTACTTATTACAGTTAGAGATGTGTTTGGTAATCTTGAAAGATTTGTGCATTCTGGAGCAACAACAATTGAAAATCTTTCAATAAACAAAGGAGCTAGTGGAGTGAAACTCTTGGGCTCTCTATAATGCCTAGAGTTCTGTACAAATGGATGGTTCCCCCCCCAAAGTAACTACAACATGAGTGAAAAGAGTGATTACTCTTATTTTATTATTTATCATTTAGTTAGTGCCTGTGCTGCTGAATTTAAATTACAACACATTAGAGAACAATAAAAAAAAAAAAAAACTACTGGGACAAGGAACACACTTTAAGTTTTGGTTTATTCCAGACTGTCATTCAAAATCAAATGTATTTAGGGCCTCCCTGGTGGTGCAATGGGTTTAGTCTCAGCACTATGAAGCTATCCACAACCACTGCAGCATGAGTTTGCTCCCCAGTCAGGGAGCTTCCCACATGGCACAGAAGACCTCTCCTGCCTTGCCCGCTGCTTCCTCAGTAGCATACGTCAGTCCATCCACCTGTTCTGCTCCCCACTCTGTCCTGGTGAATCCTCTCACCACCCCACACCTTTGGCCTACACCCCAGTTTATGTATGCATAAATAAATAAATCTTTTAAAGAATCAAATGTATGTCTTTGATTAATTTCTTCTTTTCTAACATACCGTCAGGTTTTGTACCTCTAGACCTCTGTTCCTATTCTCCTTTAATCAGGATTTCTGCAGTGTACATTTCTGGTACTCTACCCAGAACTCCCCTCCAGCCATCTCCAGCTGCTGCTCTAGATTTCAAACTAATGGCTCATATCCAGCACCTTACGACTTGCTTGGCTATCAAGGAAGGCCATCTAGAGATTTCATACCTAGGGCTGCCCACAGATGAGTCAAGGTTACATTTTTTTTTTTAAAGATTTATTTATACATACAAGCTGGGGTACAGGCCAGAGGCGTGGGGCGGCGAGAGGGTCCACCAGAGACAGAGCGGGGAGCAGAACAGGCAGATCAGAAACACACTGCTGAGGGGAGCAGCGGGCGAGGCAGGAGAGGTCTGCCGCACCATGTGGGATTCTCCCCGGCTGGGCGTCGAACTCGCGTCGCCGCTGCCGACAGCTCCACAGCGCAGCACTTAACCGCTGCGCCACCGGGGAGGCCCCAAGGTTACATTTTAATAGAGATCACATCCCTCTTGAGCTCTTTTCTGCATCCCTCACATTTTCCCAGGTTTTTCCTGAGGATTTCTTGAATATACCATATGTATCTTAATCCTTGCCTCAAGCTGGACTTCTAGGGAATCCAAATTAGCAGTCCTACTCTTTTTCCCAACATATCAGTTACAATCATTCCCAAGACCAGCTCAAGTACATTCAGCATATGCCTCACACTATGATGCCTCCAGGCAAGATATCACTTTTTTTTTTTGGCATCTTAACAGAACATATGACATGTATATTAAATTCATTTATTATATATGTAGTCATCCAAAACCTATTCAATACCTGCCACACATCCAACCTGACACATATAAATAAGACACACAAGGTCCTGCACTCACTGAGCTTATATTCCAGTAAACGGAGACAAGACAAATAGAGACAACAGGTTTGTGAAGAAATAAATGCAATATTGAGAAGTGAATATAGTGCAACAGAAGAGGAAACTCTTTCCATTGGATGTTTAGGAAAATGGTTTGAACAGCTAAGCCATGAATTGATTCTCATGTCTGAGAGCTTGTTAAAAATATAGAGCATGTGTGTTTTACACAATGAAATGCACAATACCTGACATTATGACTGACTTGAATTAGAACATCTCCGTGTAAGCCAAAAGAAATTCCTGCAAATAGTTTTTGACTCTTTTGCTTTGAAATTTTATCTTTCAGTTCTATGATATACTAGCAATGGTCACTGAGGCTTCCTACTTAAAACAGTATCTGATTAAGAACCCCTATTATACTCAACTTTCTTTGAAATATTATTAAGACTAAGAAAAGAAAAAAAAAATCACAAGTTTGAAAGTTAAGCCTTTTGGGCAAGAAATTAGCAAACTGATAAATATTGTAAAAATAGTCCATAGGATTACCTAAAGAAATATTTAGAGGGTAAACATGCATACTTTCACTCACAAAGTAGTGTAATCCTACCCAGTCAATAAGAACCTTCTGGCCACTTGCCCATGTATACTAAGATATATAAGACCAGAAATGAGGACTGCTCCCTGTCAAGATACTGATTTTGTTTTTAAATTGCCATTACGCTAAATCACATCTCCTCAGATGTATGTCACCAACACCACACCCTCAACCAAGGCATGCTCAGCCCTACATCATGCTCCATTTTGTTTCCTCCTTCCCCTCATGGTATTGTAGCTTCAATTCCACAATCAGATTTCTAGGTTTTTGTAATTAGTTTGGTTTTATCTGACACTTTTTTTGTTTCTTTATATTCCACATGTGAAACTATCCAATATTTGTTTTTCTTCTTCAGACTTATTTCACTTAGCATTATTCCCTCTAGTCCCATCCATGTTGTCACAAATGGCAAGAGTTCATCTTTTTGTAGCTAAACAGTGTTCCATGTGTACATAAACCACATTTTTCTAATCCACTCTTCTTTTCTTGGGCACTTAGACTGTTTCCATAACTTAATTACTGTAAATAGAGCTGCAATAAACACCAGAGTGCATATATCCCTTCACATTAGCTGTTTTTGAATTCTTTGGGTAGATTCCTAGGAGCAGAATTGCTGGGTCCTATAGTATATCTATTATTAATATTCTGAGAAACCTCCATACTGTTTTCCATTGGTACTGCACCAGTCTACATTCCCACTAACAGTGTACAAGATTTCCTTTTCTTCCACACCCTCACAAACACTTGCTGCTTTTAGTCTTTTTGTTATGGGCCATTCTTACAGGTGTGAAATGGTATCTCATTGTGGTTTTGATTTGCATTTCACTGATAAGTGACAATGAGTATTTTTTCTTGTGCCTATTAGTTATCTGTATGTCTTCTTTTTTTTAAAGGTTTATTTATTTATGCATACAAGAGCTGGGAGCTGGGGTGTAGGTCAGAGTTGTAAGGGGTGAGAGGATTCACCAGAGACAGAGTGGGGAGCAGAACAGGCAGACTGACTGAAATACACTGCTAAGGGGAGCAGGGGGCAAGACAGGAGAGGTCTGCTGCACCATGTGGGAAGCTCTCTGGCCAGGGGCAGAACTTGTGCTCCTGCTTCAGTGGCTGCGGATAGCTTCATAGTGCTGAGACTTAACCCCTCGTGCCACCAGGGAGGCCCCTGTATGTCTTCTTCAGAGACACGTCTACTAGCTCTTATTTCTATTTTTTAATTGGATTATTTGTTTTCATTTTGTTGAATTGTAGGAGTTCTTCATGGATGTTGAATATTAGCCCCTTATCAGTAATATGGTGTGCAAATATTTTCTCCATTCAGTATCATGTCTTTTTGTTTCAATGATAATTTCTTTCACTGTTCAGAAGTCTTTTAGTTTGATGTAGTCCAAATTGTTTATATTTACTTTTGTTTCTTTTGCCATTTGAGACAAATCCTCAAAAAGAACATTGAAGTCAATATGATGGAGTGTTTTGCCTATGTTTTCTTCTATGTACTTTATGGTTTTGGAGCTTACATTTGTATCTCTAATCCATTCTGAGTTAATTTGTGTGTTAGGTATGAAATGGAAATCTAGTTTCATTTTTTGCATTTGGCTATTAGGTCTCCCACACATTTGTTGAAGAGATTCTCTTTTTCTGGTGTATAGACCTGGTTCTTTTATTGTAGATTAACTGTACATGGATTGAGTATATTTGTGGGCTCTCAATTCTGTTCCATTCATGTGTCTGTTTTGTTGCAGTACCATACTGTTTTTGATACTATAGCTCTGCATTATAGTTTGAAGTGTGAGAGAATGAGACTACATGTTTCCTCTTTTAGTGTCAAGATTTTGGCATTTGGGGAGATGCAGATTTATTACAAAAGGAAAACTATGACTAGCTTTTATCTATCAACAGCAGAGTTGCATACAATTCTCTGATTCAGTCACATCCTTGAAAAAACTGACCAAATAAAATATAAATATTAAACACATAGCTTTATTAAAGCCAAAAATAACTAGTTAACAAGGTTTAAATTATAATTGTATTCATAGTAATAACATAAACAGTTCAGAATCTTTCTGACAAAATTTGAAAGGTACGTATTTTTTAAAAATCTAGAAAGATGTATTGTAAAAATAAATAACTATGCTGTGTTTCTAGGTCAGCAAATGGAGCATGTTAAAGAAGTCTCTCTTCCCCAATTTATTTAGTTTAAAGTAATGACACTGTCTCTCAAAAGGAAGCAAGATAATGACATTCTCTGATAAACAAAAGTTGAAAGAACCCATCAACAAACTTGTACTAAAAGAAGTGTAAAATTTTTCAGACAGAAGAAAAATAATGCCAGAAATAAATTTAGCTTAGCACAAAGAAATGAAAAATGCTGAAATTGGTAACTACATCAGCAAATATTAAAAACACTGTCATTATTAAAAAGTCTCTTTAAAAGTGAGTATTAAAGGTAAATAGAATAGCAATGAATTCTGGAATTTATAAGATACACAGAAACAACCGGATGACTCCAATTCAGTAAGGAGTGGTGAGAGAAACTGAAATACACTGTGCTATAATATTGTGTGAATGTAAGTTTTGACATTGCTATGTAAAATTAAAATGAAAACCTGTAGCCATCACTAAAGTATAAAAAATGATATAAAGTTCTTAAGGAAATAAAATCATAAAAGATAGAAAGCAGATAAAAAAGAACAGGTAGGTACAAATAGAAACAAATTTTAGAAAGTAGTTTTAAATTCAACCCATTAATTGCATGCTAATATAAATTGTCTAAGCAATTCAATTAAAAAGTACAGGTTCTCTAATTGGATAAAACAAAGCAATTAACAATTACATTTACACTAATTACAACTGACAATGCAAATCACCATATTAACACACTAGAGAGGGAACAATATTTTGAGTTTTATTTTTTAAATTTATTTCCATATTTTATACTTAAGAGATATAAAAGATATTTGGATAAAATTCATACCAACACATGATTAAAATGAAAAAAAATTATCATCAGTAAGCTAGGAACAGAAGGGAACTTCTGCAATGTAATCAAAGGTAGATACGAAAATTGTACAGTTTACCAAATAATAATACAAAGCTGAAAGTTATCCCATTAGATTGAAAAGGAGATATCTGCTCTTATCACTTTAATCTTACTTCAAAATTAACTGCCTAGTCAATTCAATAAGGCAAGTAAAGGAAATATAAGGCATCCAGACTAGATAGGAGGAGGTAAATTATCCTAAAATCACAAAATGATTATGAGACAATCTTATTATCTACAGAAGAAATGCACTAGAACCAACAAATGAGTCTAGTTATACCATAGACTGTGAAGTCAATATACAAAGTTCAACTGCTTTTCCATACCTCAACATTGAAGAAATGAAATTCTTAATTGAAAAAATTTATAATTTATTGTGAAAATGGAAATATAAAACACTTAGAAATGAACTTAACAATGTGTGTAAGATCTGTATAATACAAATAATAAAACATTGCATATGAACATGTATTAGAGATATACTATGCTTGTTAATCTGAAAGCTCAATACTGTTAGGATGGAAACTCCCCAAATTGAACAAGAGATTCAATTTAATCCCTATCAAAATACTGACAGAATTATCTTTCTAGAAATTGAAAAGCTCTTGTTTAAATTTATATGCTAATTAAAGGAACAAGAATAGCCAAAATAACTTTGTTAAAGCAAAACCAAACTGAAACCCTTACATATCTTGTTTTTGAAAGATACTATATTTGTGGTGACTAAGAGAATATAGTACTGGCATGAATAGACATAAAGATCAATGGAAAATGTTACAGAATTTAGAAATAAAAACTAATATATTCGTTAAACAGATTTTCCACTAAGGTGTCAAGTAATTCAGTGGGGAATGGATAGTGTTTTTTTAACAATGCTTTGGGTAAAACTGGATATCCACGAATAAAAGAAAATGATCCAGATCTCTCACCCAATACAAAAAGTAAACTCATAGGGACAGTAGATCTAAACATAATAAACAAATGTAGAAAACTTATTGTGGAAAACAGAAAGATATATTTTGACCTGGACTTCAGCGAAGGTTTTCTTATACAGGATGTGGAAATCATAAATCACATAGAAAAGAATAAAACTTGGTTTACACAAAAATTTAAAAAAGTCCCCTTTGAAAATTACAAGGTACACCAAAATTACAAGGTATACCATATACTAGGAGAAATACATGTAAAATATTTATCTGAAAAAAATACATATCCAAAATTTATAAAACATGTACCACTTAATAAAACATACTATCCTATTTTTTAAAAAATGAGCAAAATATTTGAACAGGAGTAAAGTATTGATACAAATTAAAAACACTATGTTAAATGTAAGAAATTAAGTGAGAAAAGACCTTATACTCTATGAATCCATTTATGTGAAAAATCCAGAACAGGTGAATCTATAGATATGTAATGAGGATTAGTAGTTGCCTAACCTTTTCGGGATGATGAAAATATTCTAAAATTAGCTTGTGGTAATGGTGTCATAACTCTTTACATATATGGACATTCATTGAATTTATTATTTTCAGTGGGTGGCTTTATGGCACACAGATTATATCTTAGTCACTGTTAATAAAAATGTTCAAATAATAACCATGGCAAAAATGCTCAAAATAATTAATAATAAGGGGGAAAGCTCCATTGAGAAATCTCAACACATCTAAAATAGCTAAAGTTAAAATATGGACAATATGAAATGTTGGAGAAACTCATATACTGCTGATTGAAATAAAAAATGATATATCCTTTCTGGAAAACCTATTAAAAGGTACAAATAAAATTAAATATAAACCTTATGTGTGACAAAAAAATCTGACTCACAAAACATTTATCAACTAGAAATAGAAAAATACATGCCTACACAAAAGTGTGTACCCAAAGGTTCTGAACAGCTTTAATCATAAAAGCCAAATACTAGAAGAAACCCACTTGTCCATCAAATGGTGTATGGATAATTAATGTGAGGTACACTTGCATGATGGCATACTACTCAATAATAAAAAGAAACGACTCCTGACACACACAGGAACACAGATAAATATCCAAAGTGTTATGGTAATGAAAGAAGCCAACCAAAAATACTACATGCTATGTAACTCCACATAACATGACTTACTACAAGAGGAGTAACTAGAGACAAAGTATAGCAGTAGTTGCGAAAGATGAGAAGTTAGGAGAGATGATTAAGTATAAAGAGGCCTGAGTTAAGATTCTGATGTAGTAAAAAATACTCAACGGGCCTCCTCGGTGGTGCAGCAGTTAAGCGCTGCGCTGTGGAGCTGTCGGCAGTGGTGACGCGAGTTCGACGCCCAGCCAGGGAGAATCCCACATGGCGCGGCAGACCTCTCTTGCCTTGCCCGCTGCTCCCCTCAGCAGTATATTTCTGATCTGCCTGTTCTGCTACCCATTCTGTCTCTGGTGAACCCTCTCGCCGCCCCACACCTCTGGCCTATACCCCAGCTTGTATGTATAAAGAAAAAAAATAAATCTTAAAAAAGTATATATACTAAAAAATACTCAACATAGTGATTAAGGTAATTCATCTATCAGGACCCACAAATGGAGGTCACCCCAGGAGCCTGGCGCTTGTCACAATCTAAATGTAAGTCAGCCTGTACTTAATGGAAAGTTTCACTGCTGAGGGGACCTGACATACACTAATCACATTCCTCCATCTACACCTAAGTTTGTTTACCTTCTCCTGGAAAACAGGACCAGCTTGCCTTACAAGGAAATCTCACCCCTCCAGTCAATCATGCCCTATTTCCAAGTTTCCTCTTCAACATTCTATAAAATTCATTCCTGCCCACAACCCCCCAGGGACAGTTCTCTGCTACTTCTGCAGCACTGCACCCCCATCTCCCAACTTAAAGGTTGTTTTCCTTGAAACAAAGAACTTCAAACTTATTAATGCATTGTATTTTGTCACTTGACCTGAATATACTACTATATGTATTTCTCAACATATACATTTCAAAATTGAATGAATTGCATATTTAAAATTACGAAGTATTCTGCCCCCAAATACATAAATTCTGTCTCATAAGTTTATTTCTTAAAAATTATTAAGAAACGTGGGGGCTTCCCTGGTAGCACAGGGGTTAAAGTCTCAGTGCTATCATGTTATCACCAGCCACTGTGGCATGAGTTCTATTCCAGCCAGGGAGCTAACTCACATGGCACAGACCTCTCCTGTCTTGCCTGCTGCTCCCCTTACCAGTGTATTTCAGTCAATCTGCCTGTTATTTGTCTCTGGAGAATCCTCTCACCCCCCCACACCTCTGGCCTACACGCCAGTTCCTGTATGCATAAATAAATCCTTAAAAAAAATTACTCAGAAACCTATTGCCAGTTTTATATCAGAACAAAATGACATTTCATTGCCGTGATTTTTTTTTAAATTTTTGCCTTTTTGGTATTCTGATTAAAATAACTCTAGTCATCATTTTGGCATCTTTGAATTAGAGAAAGGATGAATGTTCTTCTCCATAGCAGTGATATTAGCTTTTCATAATGCATAATTTTCAAGGAACCATTGTTGTGATTAAATCTGTTTAAGGGAGTTTTGTGAACTGCATTTGTGCCACAGCTCTGAATCAGAATTTCTTTAATCAAACAGTCCAATTACCAACCATTTGACGTAGGTATGATTTCGTCAGGTAAAGAAAATAACAATATTTATTTCATTGTAACGGAGATTAAGTGAGCTAGAAAAATGCATGGTGTATGATAAGTATATAATAAGTGTTATCTTACATTATTATTATTATTTTTACAACTATGAACTAAATGCACCTTCTCTTCCCTGAGAATGTGTGTGCCTTGCACAGACTTGCACTTTGCTCTAGAGACACTTGACATGCAGTTATCTAAAACAAAACAGCTGTATCTCTTTTGGCAATGAATTAGGTTGCTCATTTATTTGGGGGGTGTGTGTGTAACAGCATGCTTTATTTTATGTCATTTGTTAGAGAAATATATTTATGTTTTTATACTTGTACTAACTTGATCATGTTTACACTTGCTATTTCCTTTTTATTGCACTATTACTTTGATTTTTTCTTTTTTCTTTTTTTACTGTATTTTTAAAATTTAATTTATATTCTTTACATTACTGTGTATTCCCATAGGTTTCCCACTACCAATTCACCCGTGAATCATCACCATAGTCCCTGTGTGCTTTTCTCTCCTATTTTAGACTCTCTTCCTCCCCCTCCCCTATAGAATGTCTCTTATCTGTGGTTGTCTGCTAGTTTTTGCTTTTGTTTATGTTTTGTGTGCTATTCTTCAATTTCTTGTTTGGCTCTCTTATATTTCTCTTATAAGTGATATTTTTATTTTTCCTTCTGGATTATTTTGATGAGCATAATCCCTTCTAGCTCCAACCATGTTGCTGAGAATTGCATCAGTTTATCATTTTTGATTGCTGAATAGCACTCCATTGTATACATGTACCATATCTTCTTGATCCAGTCATAAATTTTTGGGCATTTGGGCTGTTTCCATGTTTTAGCTATTGTAAATAGTGCTGCAATAAACACAGGTGTGCATGTGACCTTTTGGATTAATATTTTTGTGTCCTTTGGGTATATTCCTAGGAGTGCAATTGCTGGGTCGTATGGAAGCTCCATTTTTAGTTGTTTGAAAAAGCGCATATAGCTTTCCATAGAGGTTGGACCAGTCTGCATTCCCACCAACAATATAGGAGCGTTCCTTTTTCTCCACATCCTCGCCAACATTTGCTGTTCTGTTTTTTTTTAATGTGTGCCATTCTTGTTGGTGTAAGATAGTATCTCATTGTGGTTTTTGTTTGCATTTCCCTGATTATGAGGGATGTTGAACATTTTTTCATATGCCTGTTGGCCATTTAAATTTCTTCTTTGGAGAAGTGTCTTTTAAGTTCTTCTGCCCATTTTTTTTTTCTGCCCATTTTTTTTTTTATACATACAAGCTGGGGTACAGGCCAGAGGCGTGGAGCGGCGAGAGGGTTCACCAGAGACAGAGCGGGGAGCAGAACAGGCAGATCAGAAATACACTGCTGAGGGGAGCAGCGGGTGAGGCAGGAGAGGTCTGCCGCACCATGTGGGATTCTCCCCGGCCGGGCGTCGAACCCACGTCACCGCTGCCGACAGCTCCACAGTGCAGCGCTTAACCACTGCGCCACCGGGGAGGCCCTTTTCTGCCCATTTTTTGACTGGATTTTTTGCTTTGTTTTTGTTGAGTCATGTGAGTTCTTTGTAGATTTTTGTGATCAGACCATTGTCTGTTGTGCAGAGTGCAAATATTTTCTCCTAGTCAGTGTGCTGTCTATTTGTTTTGGTAAATGTCTCTTTTGCTGTACAGAAGCCTTTTAGTTTGATGTAATCCCAGATTTTTATCTTTTCCTTCACTATCTTTGCTTTGCGGGATGTGTCTATAAATATGTTACTAAGATGTTTATCATGTAGTGTTTTGCCTATGTTTTCTTCTATATATTTTATAGTTTCAGGTCTATATCCAAGTCTATTATCCATTTTGAATGGTTTTCCTGCATGGCATGAGGTAGTAGTCTAGTTTCATTTTTCTGCAGGTAGTCGTCTAGTTTTCCCAGCACCATTTGTTGAACAAATTGTCTTTGTTCCATTGCATATTCTTGTAACACAAATACATTGTTCAAATTTGCCTATAATCTTCTATGGAATTTCTTGCTCAACTGATCAGCAATTCTTCATGACCACAGAGTTGATGATTATTTAGAAGTAGTTATATAGTCTTGACTGGAAGATTAATATGAAGAAATGTTATAAAAGTATTCCCAAATACAGTCTAAGATGCAGACATGGTAAAGACGTTTTGGAATGTTGATTAACCATAACAATGTGTGGGTTACCTGACAATATATGCAATGCATGCCTTAATATGAAAGACATTTTCCAGGAATTATTTTTTCCAGGAATAATTGTTTTAATTATTCAAATTCTTGAGCCCCACTCTCACAGACTCTGATTCAAGTTCTCTCATTTTCAGTTGCCCAAAACAGAGATGTTATTTTAAAATTGTTGAGCTAAACAAATAACTATAATTCCTGATCTGAGTAGAAATATTAGAATTCTAAAAAGGAGGAGGATTTCTTGTTTTCATATGGCAAATGTATCCTAATTTGTTAACATTTACAGATCTCTCTTGAAGTAATGAAATATTAAGGAATGCTCCAAGATTATGTCTTGGCTTGTTTTAACAGCTTTCTAAGAGAGCATTTAATTTTAATAGGAACAGCTTACCATTCGCCTCTAATTGGGAAAATATTCATTTACATGCCTTCCAATTGCTTATAACTAATAATTAAACAAACTATGTACTATTCTGATACTGCCTCATCTCATCATAAGTTAATGAAAAATTCACAAGTGAAAATACCTTTGTTATTATAACAGAATCACTGAGAAATCAAAACTCTCAACATCATGAAGAAAGATAGGAAAATATAATGGCTCTTAGGTAGAGTCAAGTGCTTATAACCTAACCACAGTATTTTTCAAAGTTAAGAGAAAAGAGTCCATGGATTCACATATCAATTAAATTTTGTTTAAAAAGACAAATTATCACATAACAACATTTAAAAGAAATATCCACATTTGCAAAGAACTAAGCGGAATCCCCAATAAACTAATTCTGATTTAAGGACAGTTTCCTATAAAGCCTAGCTGACTGAGTATGAAAAAGACAAATATGTTCTTTATGTGTTTTCTTTGCCAAAATATCAATATTTTGGAGAGCTGTTCTACCTTTGTCAGTGTTCCTTGCAGTGGACTAATTTTCTAGATAATATTATGTGGTACATGTTCTCTCCCTATCTGTGGGAGACACACTCCTATACCCCCAGTGAATGCCTAAAACCAGGAATAGTACCAAACTTGTATATACTATTATTTTTACCTCTACATAAACACACCTGTGATAAAGCTTAATTTATAAGCTAGCAACAATAAGACATTAACATTCATAATGGAATAACTATAATAATATACTGTAATAAAAGTTATGTGAATGCAGTCTCTCTCTCAAAATATCTTACTGCATCATACACTGCTTATAAAGATGTGGGATGATAAAATGACTACATGATGAGATGAAGTGTGGTAAGTGACATAGTGTACAGAAATTTTGTCATATTTAACTTTCCTGCATTACTACTCTTAGCATGTAGGATATTATTAAGTAAAACCAAGATTATTTGAGCACAAACACTGTGATACAATGACAGTTGATCTGATAACAGAGCCAGCCACTAAATGACGACTGTATACAGGTAGCATACACAGCAATGTTGCACTGGACAGAAGGATGACTCACTTCCCAGGGAGACTTCATCTTTATATTCAGAATGGTGAGAAATTTAAGACATAAATTATTTATTTATGGAATTTTCCATTTACCATTTTCAGACCACAGTGGACTATGGGTAAGGGGGACTACTGTAAAAATTTTATATTTACTGAGCTCTTAATATTGGCTCACTGCCATATCCTGGAGGTGACATCCAATAATCATCTCCAATTCTGAGGAAATTGAGGTGCAGAGATATTAATAGAGGCATGGCCAAAATCACATGGTCATTAAGTTTCTAGAAATGAATTAATGGATAAGTGAACAAGCAGTCTTCTTTTTTTAAGATTTAATTTTTATTTATACATACAAGCTGGGGTACAGGCCAGAGGCATGGGGCGGCGAGAGGGTTCACCAGAGCCAGAGTGGGGAGCAGAACAGGCAGATCAGAAATACACTGCTGAGGGGAGCAGCGGGTGAGGCAGGAGAGTTCTGCCATGCCATGTGGGATTCTCCCTGGCTGGGGGTCAAACTCGCGTCGCCGCTGCCAACAGCTCCACAGCGCAGTGCTTAACCGCTGCGCCACCCGGGAGGCCCTGAACAAGCAGTCTTATCTTGAAAGTTAACCATTTTGCATTTTGACGTCTGAAGTTACACATACTATAATAAATATCTCTAGCTAATGCCCTAAATCTCCTCTCATTTGAGCCTTATAAATTGCTGCTGACTCAGTAGATAAAGTCTACCCATTGTAGTTAAAGTTTTACTAAAGACAGCTTATAGAGGCAAAATTTAGGAAAACAATTTTAAAGGCTTCTCATTTCAAATTCAAAATTAAATAGTGGAACCCCTAGGATCTAGCCATTTCCCAGAAATATTGCATTTTCTCACATATCTGACTTGGCTCACATTGTTTCTGCCACATAAGGTGGAAATCCGAGATTTTACATTTTATACCACTAATAAGAAAGAAGCATACATTGGGAGTGTGTCCTTCCCCCATCGCTATAACCTTTGCTAGAAGAACAGTAGTTCACATCGATAAGGAAAAGTCACAACATCTAACGCTACAGCGAAGCTTTTCTCCAAACACTATCTGTCTTTCTAAACCCAGTGAAAGACTGCAATTTCAGTAGAAAGATATAACAGAAAATAGGTCTTCTTCTTACTGTTTTAGGCTGTGTGGTTCTCATGCATAGCATTTAAGTCATTCAATGGCAGACAGCCACAGAGGTCCTGTAGTGCTCTACTGTTCACATTCAGTAACCCCCTGGAAAAGGGGAGAGGATACAAAAGGCATCCAGCTCTCAAAGAAGTATGATTCTAATTAGAAATTTGAGGTAGAACTAGGAATTGTGCACATTATTGTCTACCCTGACTTTAGAACGAAAGGGGGCGTCTAACAGCATCTACACGGTAAATAAAGGGCTTGAAAATCAACTCCAACATGCTCTTCATAGACAGAAGTAGGAATGAGGATGAAATTCCTAATTCAGGGGAGAGGAAAGATTACCGAAGACTAACAGAAAGAAGAGTTCTAGAAATGAATAAAAGGAAAATAGTAGAAAACTTCTATCCCCAAAGGCATAAGAAATTATAAGTTCTATGAAACATTATACTGTGTTTTTGCATTACTCCAGAATCATTTATGATTGTGTGATTCAAGTAACTGGAATCTCTGTATTAGTAATCAAAATCAAACAGTACAGAAATGCTGCTCTGTTATTTTTAAAAAACATTCAGTCTCGTACTACCTAAACAATGTACCAAGAAAAAAAACTCGAGCATGATATTTGAATTTGTTTATATCCAGCAATATACATGGAAACAAACATCTATAGATATCAATATATTGAGGCAATTTTATACAGCACAAAAACAAAATACATGCTGACCTCATTCTGAGATACTCTTGTTCTTATGAGAACTGAGAAATCATATCCGCAAACCATTAATAAATGGTAACTTAGGGCCTCCCCGGTGGTGCAGCAGTTAAGCTCTGTGCTGTGGAGCTGTTGGCAGCAGTGACGCGAGTTCGACTTCCGGCCAGGGAGAATCCCACATGGTGCGGCAGACCTCTCCTGCCTCGCCCACTGCTCCGCTCAGCAGTGTATTTCTGATCTACCTGTTCTGCTCCCTGCTCTGTCTCTGGTGAACCCTCTCGCCGCCCCACGTCTCTGGCCTGTACCCCAGCTTGTATGTATAAAAAAAAAATCTTCAAAAAAAAATAAATGCTAACTTAGGGACACATAAACACAATATTTCAAATATTTCATTGGTGGACACGGCCCCAAAACATGGCAGCAAACAGACGCTAGGATCAGGATCTCCCACAAAAAATCGATTTATGGAGAAAAATATCCCTAACTTTGAGAGCTGACTCAAAGAGAACCAAATACCCTACACAATACAATCAACCCCAGGGGTGCTTTAGACTTAAAAATAAACTGAAGAGTCGGAGTAAAGAGAAGAGAAAAGACATCGAACCCCACAGAGGAGAACAGCAGCAAGGAGAGGTGGGCGAACCGGCTTCCCCTGAGAGCCACTGAATACAAGGTTAGAAACTACAATGTGGTCGGAGGGCTCAGGCCAGTCGACTGGGAGCGTGACCCCCACTCCCCCCCCCCCCACGATCCCCTTCTCTTCCCTGCGTGGCAGTCCTGAAGAGCATGAAAGCATGAGGGTCACTGCGTCCCATCCCTCACCTGGTGCTAGGTAACATCTTAACGGGGAGAAAGTCCAAGCAAGAAACATCCCCCTCTTGGTTGCTAGGTGATAAATTGGCCAGAGAAACTGGCTAGGCCGGAAAACCTCTTGCTGAGACCACCTCAGACAATCTGAGCCTTAGACTGTAACTTGATCCCAACCTGATGGGAGGAGTGGCAACTAAGAACTAGATTGACAGTCCCCAAAACCCCTCCCATACTTGTTGCTGGTGTACAGGCTACTGCTGAAACTATCTCTGGCCACATCCTCAATTGCAAAGTGTCAGCATCTTGGCACCTGGAGGGCAACAGAAAAGAGACTTCAGCTGGTGGTGAACACAGCCCAACACTTGCCACACTCCCAACCTCTAGGTGGCTGCACACTGGCAACCTAGAAACTAGGGGGGGTGAAACCCTGATCAACAGCCACCCACAGCCCACCCCTGCACCCCTTCATGGAGTAGCTGGGCCCAAGAAGCAGAAAATAAACTAAGACGAGGAGATCCCACCCCATCCCCACCAGACATAACCCCAGGGGCAGGAATAGCCCCAGGCAAACATTGGAAAAAAGGGGAAAAAAAAGGGGAGGGGCAGAAAGAATAGCTATATTCCCAGCAACGACTAATCACAGCAGCGACAGCAAGCCAACAACAACATCTGTTACAGGAAAGGAGGGGTTGGACCCCAGCAGGAAGCCCAAACAGAAACCCCAGAACCTAAGAGCAAAAGGACTACAGAACTCCAAATTCACATCTCCCCAATACTTTATTTATTATTATTATTTTTTAATTTTTTATTCATTATTATTAACTTTTTTAATTTTAATTTTTGTTATTTTTTCTTTTTTTTTTTTTTTTACTTTTAACCTACCTTTGTCTCTTGGTCCTTCATTCCTACTTTTCTTCATCATCATTCTCTTTTTCTTGCCTTCCCCTTCCCCCCTTTTTTTTCTCTTTTACTACAAACCACCGCTTCATCTTCCCTAATTCAACTCGGAACAGGAAACACACTGGAGACATGCCATGAGAAACACATAAATTCAACAAAAAAAAAAATAAGAAAATCCAGAAGATACCCAGCCACAGCCAAAGTAACTCAGACACTACGGAACCACAAACACTCCTGAGCAAGTAAAACCAGGAGTCATGCCCGCCAGCACCAACGGAAAGCTAAGAACAGAGCAAAGCAGAAAACCAACATCAGGAAGGAAAAAAGCCACAAATGACCCTCACAATAAACCAGAGAAAGAAAATCCCTCTCCAGAACCCATTAATATGGACATAAAAGATTACATCCACCTAACAGATAAAGACTTCAAAACAGCCATCACACAAAAAAAGAATTAAATGAAAAGAACAAAGAACTGAGGAAAGAGAATGAATCCATAAAGAAAAAATTGAAGGAATTGGAAGATTTAAAAGAACTGAAGAATGAGAACAAATCCATAAAGAAGAAATTGAAGGAAATGGAAGATCTAAAAACATTAGTAGAGTTGCTAAAGAAATCCAGGGAAAGTCAGAAAAGTGAATTAAAATATTTGCAGGGAAGAATAAGCATTCTGGAAGATAAAGATACTAACGACTCAAGACAGAAAAGAAAAAAGAAAAACAAAGGAAAAAGAATGAGGAAAAGCTCTAGAACATTCTGACCATGGAAAAAGGAAACATCAGAATCATAGGAATCCCAGAAGGAGAGGAGAAAGACAAAGGGTCAGAGAAACTTCTCAAGGAGATAATTGAAGAGAACTTGCCAAACATGAAAAAGGAAACAAAAATTGACAAAGCTGGTCACTACATCACGATAAAGGGGACAATAAAACAAGAAGATATAACACTCATAAACATATACTCCCAAATGAAGGAGCACTAAATTATATCAGACAATTATTATTATCCCTGAAAACAGACATTAAAAATTGAATACACATTTTTCTCAAGTGCACACGAACATACTCCAGTATTGATCACATATTAGGCCACAAAACAAACCTCAAAAGATATACTGAGATCAAAATCATACCAGCCTTCGTCTCTGATCACAAAGGAGTCAAACTGGAAATAAACAATAAAAAGAAAAAAAGAAACCCTTTCACCTCATGGAGACTGAAGCCCACATTATCGGAAGACCAATGGATCAAAGAAGAGCTCAAAGAAGAAAATAAAAAATATCTAGAACTGAACGACAACGAGGACACAACCTTCCAGAACATTTGGGACACAGCAAAGCAGTAATAAGAGGAAAATATATAGCATTACAAGCTCACATCAAGAGACAAGAAACAACTCAAAGAAACAATCTAATCTCACATCTCAAAGAACTAGAAAATGAACAACAAAAATCTCAAAAGCCAGCTTAAGAAAGGAAATAATAAAAACCAAAGCAGAAATAAATGAAATGGAAATAAAGAAAACAATTCAGAAGATCAACAAAACCAAAAGCTGGTTCTTTGAAAAAATAAACAAAATAGACAAACCACTAGCCAGGCTTACAAAGAAAAAACGGGAGAAAAACAAATAAATAGGATCATAAATGAAAGAGGAGATATCACAACGGACACAGCAAAAATCAAAAGAATAATCAGAGATTACTATGAACAGCTACACGGAAACAAGTTCAACAACCTAGAGGAAATGGACAAATTCCTAGAACTATACAATCACCCAAAACTAGATAAAGAAGATATAGAACACCTAAACAGACCAATCACAAGCAGTGAAATTGAAACAATCATCAAAAACCTCCCCAAAAACAAAAGCCCAGGACCAGACGGTTTCACAAACGAATTCTACCAAACATTCAAAAACGAAATAGACCCTATATTATACAAACACTTTCAAAAAATCGAGAAGGAAGAAGTACTATCAAGTACATTCTATGAAGCAAATTACTCTAATACCAAAACCAGACAAAGATAACACAAAAAAAGAAAACTACAGACCAATCTTTCTAATGAACACTGATACAAAATATTTAACAATATCTTAGCCAACGGGATCCAACAATGCATCCAAAAGATAATACACCACGACCAAGTGGGATTTATCCCAGGGACACAAGGACAGTTCAACATCCGAAAATCAATGTAATCCAACACAACAACAAAAAGAAAAAGACTATACGATCACATCAATAGATGCTGAGAAAGCATTTGACAAATGCAACATCCATTTATGATAAAAGCCCTTGAAATCCATGGGATAAAAGGAACATACCTCAACATAATAAAAGTCATATGCGACAAACCCACAGCCAACATTATCCTCAATGGTAAGAAGCTGAAGGCCTTTCCAGTAAGATCAGGGACAAGGCAAGGATGTCCACTCTCACCATTGCTTTTCAATATAATACTGGAAGTCCTCGCCAGAGCAATAAAACAAGAGAAAGACAATCAAGGAATCCAAATAGGAAAATAAGAAATTAAACTGCCTCTGTTTGCAGACAAAATGATAATATATATAAAAAGCCTAAAAACTCCATAGAAAAAATACTCAAAATTATAGACCAGCTCAGTAAAGTAGCAGGATACAAAATCAATGCACAAAAATCAGTAGCCTTCCTATATTCAAACACCTAATCTGAAGAAGAAGAAATTAAGAAATCCACCCCCTTAAAAATCAAAACCAAAAAAAGCAAATATCTGGGAATAAATCTAACAAAAGACGTAAAAGACTTATACAAAGAAAACTACAAAACACTGTTGAAAGAAATACAAGAAGACACAAGAAAATGGAAAGCCATCCCCTGCTCATGGATTGGAAGGATTAACATTATCAAAATGGCAATCCTCCCAAAAGCAATTTATAGATTCAATGCTATTCCAATAAAAATATCAATGACATTCTTCAAATAAAGAGATCAAATACTGATGAAATTCATATGGAGCCACAGAAAGCCCCGCATAGCTAAAGCTTTCCTGACTAAAAAGAAAGAAAATGGAGGAATTTCACTCCCTGATTTCTAAGTATACTACAAAGCCGTAATAACTAAAACAGCATGGTACTGGAACAAAAACAGACACAAAGACCAATGGAACCAAATAGAATACCCATAATTAAAGCCGCATTATCTATCAACAACTAATCTTTGACAAAGAAGCAAAGAAAATGCAGTGGAACAAGACAGTCTATTCAATAAATGGTGCTGGGAAAACCGGACAGCCACATGCAAAAAAACAACTACTGCCTCACACCCTGCACAAAAACCAGCTCAAAATGGATAAAAGACCTAGACGTAAGACCTGAAATATAAAATTTATAGAATATAGGCAAAACTCTACACGACATATAGTCAGAAAAATCTTTAAAGACACATCCCCCAAAGCGAAGGAAGTGAAGGACAAGATAAACAGGTGGGATTACATCAAAATAAAAAGCTTCTGTACAGCAAAAGAGACATTAACCAAAACAAACAGACACCCTACCAACTGGGAAAAGATCTTTGCACACAATACATCTGATAAAGGACTGATAACAAATATTTACAAGGAACTCACACAACTCAACAAAAATAAAGCTAACAATCCAGTCAAAAAATGGGCAGAAGAGGTAAAAAGGCACTTCTCCAAAGAAGAAAAGCAAATGACCAACAGATACATGAAAAAATGCTCAACATCACTTATAATCAAGGAAATGCAAATCAAAATCACTATGAGATACCACCTCACACCTGTGAGGATGGCACACATTAAAAATATAGGCAACAACAAATGGTGGAAAGAATGTGGAGAAAAAGGAACTCTTCTACACTGCTGGTGGGAATGTGAACTGGTCCAACCACTATGGAAAGCTGTATGGCGATTCCTCAGACTGCTAAACATGGAGCTCCCATACGACCCAGCAATACCACTTTTGGGAATTTACCCAAAGGACACAAGAACACTAATCCAAAAGGATACACGCACCTGTATGTTCATTGTGGCACTGTTCACAACAGCAAAGGTATGGAAGCAACCCAGATGTCCAAAAATAGATGACTGGATCAAGAAGATGTGGTACATATACACAATGGAATACTATGCAGCATTCAAAGAAGATAAACACATGCAATTTGCAGCGACATGGATGGATTTAGAGGGGATCACACTCAATGAAACAAGCCAGAAATAAAGAGAAAAATATCGAATGGTTTCACTTATACCAGGACTATAGGGAAACCAAATAGGAGAGAGACACTTGGGGGGGTGTGGGGAGGGGGAGGATAAGGGCACAAAATGGAGTAGAAAAGAAAACAAGGGACTATAGAGATGGATCATGGGTGAATTGGTGGTGGGTTACCCAAGGGGAATACAAAATGTAAAAGATATAAATAACAATAAAAATATATATTAAAAAACAAATATTTCATTGGCATTACAATTATATTTACTATGAAAAGCATCGAAATATCTTAAATATAGAGGAAAATTACAATAACTGCTACAAAACCTAAGTTCAAATGTAAAATAAAATATATACCTAAAGGGATGTAAAATGGAAAATAAATTACAAAATTATATGTAAATTACAAAGACAATTAATATTAAGAGATTTAGGTATATAGCTAGATGGACAGAGGGAAGTAGATAGAATTTAGGTGATTCATTTTTCTAAATATTTATTAAAGTGAGTTAGTAATTAGGAGGCAAAATAATCTTTTTGACATAATTTAAATAAAATTAAATAAAATCTATAAAATAGTTTTTCTCAACAAGGGCTTTGGAGCCAAATATTTTTAGATCTTTTCAAGCTCATATATTTCTAACCTTTCTAACATAGCAAAGGGGAATAAAACTTCTAAAGAAATAGCCAGAACATTAAATAATTTATGCTCTTAATATAGTATCTCTTGATGTCAAAATCTACAAAGATGGCCATATAATTCTTTCATTTATGAACACAGATGAGGTTTTTAATTTTACAAATGAGTGATAAATTAAGAGAACAATTTGTAACTACTAAATAGGGTTTATCTTAAAAACATATATTAATATGTGAAATTTACTATCAATAGTAGATAGTATCACATCAATGAAATGATAAAAGTCAAACTGATGCAGAAAAATCACAAAATGCTCATATCTCTTAGAATCATTTTTCAATATATGACTGATGGGCAGCATTGTATAAGTTAAGATGTATGGCAAAATAACCTGCTATACACATCTTCTGAAATAATTAGTATAACTAGCAACCATGACCTCATAATGTTACAGAAAAATTACTTCTCTTGTGATAAGAAATTTTAGGATTTATTACCTTAGCAACTTTCAAATATATTATATGGCAGTATTAAGTATTGTCATCATGAAAGTCCTACAGGAAAAACACAGCAAAAACTCCTTGATGTAGGTTTTAGTAATTGTTTTTTAATATGACACATAAACAAGCAACAAAATAAATAAGTGGGACAATGTCAAACCAGAAAGCCTCTGCACAGCAATAGAAATGATCAATGAAACTAAAAGGTAACCTACAGAATGGGAGAAAATCTTTGCAAAACATGTATCTGATAAGGGATTAATTTCCAAAACACATAAAGAACTCATACAACATCACATGATGCCTGTTAGGAAAGCCATCATTAATAAGACAAGAAGTGACAAATGATGGCATGGATGTAAAGGAACTCTTGTGTACTGTTGGTGGGAACATAACTTGGACTAGCCACTATGGGAAAAAGGATGGCGGTTCCTCAAAAACTTAAAAATTCAATTACCATATGATAGCGCAATTCCATTTCAGGTACATATACAAATGAAGATAAATTTGTGCACACCATGTTCACTGCTGCATTAATATGTGCTTAGAACTGAAGTATCTATCAACAAATGAAAATAAAGATAAAGGATAAATAATAATAAAGGATAAAGAAAATAGTGTATATGTTGCATTTTATATATACATATATAATTTAAAATAGGTAGAATTTACCATGTTATACATATATGCATAAAACACACACAAAGGTCCTCCCTAGTGGCGCAGCAGGTTAAGCGTAGCGCTATGGAGCTGTCAGCAGCCATTGCGGTACAAGTTTGATACCCGGGAAGGGAGATTTCCACATGGCACAGCAGACCACTCCTGCCTTGCCTGCTGCTCCCCTCAGCAGTGTATTTCTGTTTATCTGCCTGTTCTGCTCCCCACTCTGTCTCTGGTGAATCCTCTCACCACCCCACACCTCTGGCCTACACCCCAGCTCGTATGCATAAGTAAATCAATATTAAAAAAAAGTACACACACATACACAGGGCAGACCACAAAGCAGACATAAAAAGAAGGCCATGTTATACATATATACATATAACACACACATACACACAAGCACAGCAGAACACTAAGCAGCCATTAAAAAGGAAATCCTATCACTCATTCTCCACAACAAGGGATGGACCTTGAGGGCATTATACTAGGTGCAATAAATCAGGCACCGAAAGACAGTGTATGATCTCATGTATATGTGGAATATTTTTTAAAAATAAAGAAAAACAAAGAAAAACCAAATTTATGGTTTCCAGGGAAATCAACTTGGTTAAAGTCGGTCAACAGGTATAGATGTCCAGTTACAAAATAGTAAGATAAAAAATAAATGGAAATTAGTCTTGGAAATTCTCTGAAGAGACAAAACCAGTTTAGTCAAACACGCAAAGCATAATTTAGTTTATTTACAAGACTCTGGGAATATAAGCAAAACTCAAATTGCTTCCGATCATTGATACGAGGTAAACACTAATTCCCTATAATTTAAGAAAACATCTAGCACAGCCAATTACAGTGAATAATAAACAGACAATGCCCTATGTAAGATGCTTTATAATAATATACCCTTAAACCTCATTCCATGCTTTGGTTTGAGTAATTCATGTTGGCAAACTATCTTCTTGGTGTGTGCACAGTAACATCTACTATTTACTACTTCAGTGATTTCTACTTAATACTTCCACTATTTCTGAAATGTTGACAAATATATGTACTCATATTAACACTGCAAATGCTATCTTAAACCAATAACCAACAGCATTCTTAACAGTAAAACACCAACAACTTTCTCATTAAAATCAGAAACACAGAAGGCTGGCCATTATCACAATTTTCCAAGCATTATTCAGGAATTATTGGCAAATACAGTAAAACAAGGACAGATACAAAGAGAAGGGGAAAAAGAAACAATCATTTCTGGGAAACTATCACACATGTTAAATATTAAGATGATTTATTAGCTAATTAGGGTTAATAGGTTTATGAGCCAAGGGATAAAGGATAAATATACAACATTCAAAAGCATGCCATTATAGTATCCATAATGTTCTAGATGAAATAAAGAAATAGAATTGTAATAGCAGCAAAATGTGAGATAAACTGAACAAGATGAATGTAACAAAATATCCCCACTGAGACATTTAAAGAAAGGCTGAAAATAAAAGATTATTTGTGATGAACTTGGATGGAGAGGCTAAACAAGTTATAACACCCAATCTATTAAATGATTTTGGTTTTGGCATATATAGTAGATAACAGTATCAGTAGAAGGGAAAAGGCAAATGAAAAGAGATCTGAGTATGTATGAAATTTCTCCAAAAGGAGAATGTATGTATTCTAAAGGAGAAATTATGAAGAAAATGGACAAGAGTGTTATTCAATCTCTCTTTAATTTACAAAACATGTATAGCTAATACGTTATTAGAAAAGTGTTTAAGCTTTCAAAGAAATGAAATTCAATAGAAAAAAAGTATTTTTTTTCTAATTCCAAGCTTGAAATGTTCATAATTAAAATAAAAATATCAAACAAGTAAAGTGCACCAAAACAGGCACTCTCACATTCAAATAAATACTATGACAGTTTTCCCTGCTTCCTGAAAGCAGAGCTTTCCTATGAAACCTTTCCTAAGCTGAAATGGTGAAGAGTAAAGAAGCAATGGTAGTGGTTTATGGGTGAGTATGGTGGCAGGGACCCTACAGTGGTGATACTTGATAATAGAATTATTATTTTTTAATTTAAGAATTAAAAAAAGAAGTAATTACAATTAACGTACATGGAAAAAAATCGTAAGTTCCAGAACCAAAAATGTCTACCAAATCATACCAAATAACATAAAACTTAAAATAACACTAACATACATTCAAATCAGGAACGCAGTAATGCATGCACATTCTATGTAAAAAACTCTTGGGAAAGAGGTTGGCCAGGCCACTCTCACTCTTCTGGGAGCTCCTGGCTGAATGACTATTCCCAAACCAAAGCTGAAAGCTATTTTTGCATTTCTCGTTTTGTTGTGAATGTGAAAAATCTTCTCAAGGTTTCTTTCCATTAGAGAAAACAGGTAATAATCTAAGTCTTCTATAAAAGTAAAGTAGAGTGAAGCAAACTTCTGAAGGTGGGGGATTCCTGTATATATTTTCAAATCTATCAGAAAACTATTTGATGATATTTATCAGAGACATTAAATTTGTCCATGCCTTTCACATAGTAACATGACTGACAGCAGTCTACCCTAACAAACTACTGACAAGTCATCTGAGACACTTAAAATAATGAAAATTGGAAAAACCAAAATGTGTAAGGATAAAGGATTAGATAAAACATGACGTATTCACATGACAGAGCATTATCCAACTAGAAAATACTGCTGTCTGGGATTTGGAGAAATGCTTAGGACTTTGATATTAAAAGTAAAACCAAGTTATATTACATGTTTACAGTATATCCCATCTATTAAAAGCAAAATGAAAGGAAGGAAATCATATTTGTCAAGGTCATTTCATGTTGTAAAATAGTGAACTATTTTCATTCTTCTCTGTACCTCTTAGAGTATCAACATTTTTAAACTAGGCAATCAATTATCCAAAATATTTACTTTTGAGTCATTTTAAGTATAGTTCTTTGCAGAACTCAAATTCCGCTACTCTTAAAGATTTTCTCTAGTAGATGAACTCTTTGGTCCTAGATATTTCTCATTTCTCTATAACTTATTAAAATTTTGCTTATAAATTTTGTATTCTGTGTATCCTTTTTCTTGCATAGTATTGTCTATGTATCTCTGTTTTAAATTATAAACAAGCTGAAGACACACCTATTGTTGATGTATCAAACCATTTCCCAAAGTGGTGACTGAAAAATACACACAGAACTTGAGATAATACATACATCAACTCAATTGTGAGGAAAACACATACACACAGTGACCCTAAGAGGTCCAAATGAGGGGTAAACTGCATCACCTTTTATTTGGGGAGAAGAGGAGGAAGGAAAGGCATTATGCTTCAGCTCTCAAGATTCCTAAATTTTAGAATGAACTCTTAATTCCCTTTGCGCTGTTGCTCCAAATTTCCAACTTGATCTTGGGGATCTTATCAGTAGCCCTCCCTACACCTCAAATTCAACATCTAAAACTAAAATAATTTTCTCAGTCTCATCCCCTCATTTATTCACAAGTAATATACCCAGCTAGTTCCTGTCACTCGAAATACTGGATTTGCGTGCTAACATACTAGGTTGCATTAATTCCATCCCCTTTTTATTCATCAGCACCTACTAAGTTCTTCCTGGCAAAGTTTCTGTTTAATCTTTTTGCCTTTACTTCTGATCAGGCCAATGTTACTTCAATTGTGTGAGTTCCCATTATCTTCCTGACTCCAAAGTTCCTCATTCTGAATTTATTCTTCATGTTGACTCCAGGCCAATTTCATGAAAGTATGCCTCTGATTATGACTAGATACTCTCTAACAGTATTTAATTGTTCCAAGAATTATCCACATCTAAGCTCCTTAAATAGCTTCCTAAGCCCTATACAATTTAACATCAATTATCATCTTGTCATTCTCTCTGTAGTAAAAAATGTGCAAAGATGTCTTTCTTATAGATTATCTGTTCTTTTAACTGTAAGCTGAATTCTTCTAGGAGATTATTAAATTCTGTATTTCACTGAATTTTAACATACAATGTTCCTATTTTCACATCCTGGAAATCACAATGTGTCTTACAATTAATGGCATCTAACATTTTTTCCTTTCAAATCCTACATTTAAAAATATCAACAACATAGAAGAGAGGGCATCTTGAGTTTGTTGAAATAAGTTTTTGGTTATCTCCATTTATGAGTTTTAATAGCGGACACTCAAATATAGATTTAACATACCTATATGTCAAGAAACATACTTCATGCGTTGATACTCAAGTAATTAGTCCTATATTTTTATTAGTTTTAATGTATCCATTATAACAATCATTAAAAAAATAACAGCTATGATTTTCAGATTGAGCTGGGAAATAAAAGCAAGTATGCACATTTAATAAGTTGATCTAAAATGGTGTGTGGACAGACAGCAGTTTTCACAGTGTACAATAAATATCAAATCAAAGTGATAAGAATGATCAATGATTTTTCACGTTACATATTGTATAAAAGAATCCATCAAATTTTGTATACTGATATTTTCTCTGACATTTCTCTTACCCAAGTCTTCACATTATTTCAGTGTTCCACTTTTATAGTGAGAAACAGAAGTGTCCATTTAATGATCCAGGGACAGCAACAAGAACTATTTATTGTCTTTCATAACATGAATTATTTTGCTTAAACCTGCATTAAGACATTAATTCCTTATAGGACATTTGCATGTCCCTTTAAAGTCTGAACAAGTTAAAATGCACCAATTTACTCTACCAGCAAACAGAAAGCACCTCTTAAGCAAAAATCATTCCAGCTCACCATGCTGTGTATATTTGTTATATTTAAACTGTGTTCAAGGAAGCATATGAAAGCTTTTTAACAATTTATCAACTTTCCAAATATTCTTGCTTCAAAATAACTAAAATCTAAATAGGACATGCATATCCAGTTGAGCAGGGCTGTTTGAAACAGTATGAATATTATTTTCATTTGTCTAAGAGATCATCTAAGGACACTCTCAGGATGTCCTGTTTCTACAATAAATGTTCATCCTAGATTAAAATTTCCTATGAAGGCCTCCAATTCTATAATATCACTAGTCCCTTTATGACATTCATTGCCTCATTTCACCACACATTTCCTTTCAAAATGCAGACCTTGGGAGGAAAAGCATTTGATCTTCCATACCTTGCTGTGAACTTGATGTGAGGGACGTATAGAAAAATTTAAAGCAATATGGGAACTCAATGTTCATGGAGTATGTGTGCTGAAAGGTGGCAAACGGTAGGGTTTAGAATAGTGGGGTCATTGATAATAATCAGATGGACTCAACAAGGTTGTATCTGATTGGTCCATCCAAACCTATGAGAGCCCAAGAGGCCATGCTGTGCAGGCTGGACTCTCAAGTCAGATAAAGCATGTTTGAAAATCTGGTTTTGTCTCCTAGCAGTTCTTCACAAGGGGCAAGTAAATAACTTCTGTCTCAGCCTAAGTTTCCTCACCTATAAAAATGTGGCACTAATAGTGACATGACACATCCAGATGAGAAGATGTACACTATTTGCTGAGCCTAGTGAACTGCATTTACAGAACAACTATTTTCAATTTTCCACAAATATTTGTTGTTGAAGAAACTGCCATTGTCTTTAAAATGGCACTACCTCTTTCAGTAAATGCATAGCAAAAACTCCTATAATGCTTACACTCCTATAATGTCACTATATTCTCAAAATACATGATTTTACCATCATCTCTTTTTACATCCTTTATTTTCATCTTTTGCTTTTTGTTAACAGTGAGGTTCCATTTCACCACTTTATAAGCTAAATACAAGTTAACAGGAATAAATTCTCAGAGAAAAAGAAAATATAAATTTAATTGGAAATCAGTTTTAATTTAGAGTATAATATAGACTTTCGAGTATTCACATTCTAAGAAATTTGGAGGTCAGATTTAATAATGCCAAGGTATAGGCTATAAGGAAAGCTGTACTGGGGGGTGGAGTGGTAAGAGGAGACTTTGTGAACAAAGAGGGCACTAGGATTACAGGACTGAATGTGAAATAAAAGGATAAGGGCACTGCTCAGAAAGAGGGCCAAAGGTAGACTATTCTGGCTAGACACAGCATCCATAAAGTAGAGGGACAAAACAATGAGACAAAGGAGACAGAAGACAAAGATTCTGTCTCATCTACTTGCAGCAATGTGGACATGGGTATAACATCCATCTCACTGGCAAAACAGTATAGCAGGTACATAAGGACTTTGTAAGTTACCTGAAGTCTCCAGCCTGTATTCTGTTCACATGATACAGGATTTCTCCTTTTTTTCAGTAGGCAGTGAGGGACCACTGAGGTACCTGAGTATCAAAGTGACTGGTCAGAGCTGTGCCTCTAGGAAAAACAACTCAGATGCAGTCAACACTGTGGAAGAGAGAGGAGAAAGGGAATTATATATATATATATATATATATATATATATATATATATATATATATATACATATACATATTTTTCTTTAATTTATTTTTGTTTCTTTAATACAGTGTGACAACCCAGCTTTTGAACCTGCCTTAAACTATACTAAGCTGGGATTTCACTCAACTTATTTCTGTGAATAGCATGTTACATAAGACTAACAAGTACAAGGTTCCCAAGAAGAATCTTTAAAAAGAATGTGTGACCTGGTGTAGGCTGGGGCACTAACTTAGTATTTTAACACATAATGGAATAATTTAGGGACAGAAGTGTAAAGGTTGCAACTAAAACTGATAATGCACATTTAGACAGACTGAAAACAGCATTTAGCAGAATCTCTTCTCCATGTTAGGAAACAGTGTCAGACAGACCAGCCTTGCTCCTAGCAGGCAGTGATGGGTTGCTCTTTTGGAAAAAAAAAAAGATTTAAAACAATGTTTCCAGATTGCTGAAAGAAATCTGACAATATCTTTTGCACAGATATGCCATTATGGTATGTCTATATCATTAGAGGAGACTTGTGTGCAACCATCCAGGAAAAAGACAACAGAAGTACACCCAGGAGTGTCAAATCATTAATTCCCAGGTAAACAACTGCATAGACATAGTGTCACCTGTGAAAGAGAGTCTGCTGATTCCCTTTGCTGATATTTCCTTTCTTTCACTCCCCCTCTTTCAATGTTTCGGCAAACCCCCTACACAATAAGCCTAGGCATCCTCTCTATAAAACATTTTGCAGGTTCTCTCATGAAAGAAAGCAACAGTATGTGGCCATGAGCTGAATGCACACCGTGCACACCGTTCCTTTCCTGTTGGCCTTTGCTAAGCCTTATTTTACATTTAGTCCTACCAATAGAAAGATTCTACAATGTAGGGGAAATATATGCACCTGATAGGGAACATACCTTATATTTCTTAAAGCTATGTTAGCAATTCGTTTCAACATAAAAAAAGCATAGTAATATGTTGGAAGAATTACTTTATTCAATAGAGATAGGTCAATGGGTTTATGATCAATTGATACATATGGACCAATTGATACATACAATGGATGCAGAGTAGATATATATGTAGCTATAGATCTTACTGGTTTTCAAATCCCTTTCAAAGTTGTTGAGATGTTTCCCTATGACTTTTAAATAATGTATGATGGATTTTTCCAGCAAGTTTAGCATAGGCTTTAAACAGATACAATAAAATGGAAGTCAAATAATCATGGCTAAAAATTAGAAATGTTTGGTATAAGTTTCCTTCCTTTTGTAACCTCCTTCAGATACATTCAGTAAAACAAAGAGCCTGTGGGAACAGCACCTCTTTGGAGGCTGACATTCCTGTGATCAAGTACTTGTCAAAGCTGCAATACTCTGAACAAGTCACTGCATCTCTCTACACATTAATTCTTTCATCTACAAAATAGAGATAGTATTATTTACCTTTAATGGCTTCCTGAGGATTAAGTGATAAAATGAAATAAAACAGATAATCATCATTGTTACTGCTTATCTTTCCTTGATAATGAGAATTTAAACTTTAGAGTTATTAGGTATTTTATAAGATCAAGAAATTTCAAAAACAAAAGAAAAAACAACCAAAAAAAAAAAAAAAACCCCAAAACAAAACATGGTCCTTCTTTGCCAGATTTCTTGCATACACTCAGAAACGTATTACTGGCCTCTCTTCAGGAACAGACACATATAACAAGACCAATCCTCAGGCACAGCTATGCTTCTCAAGAAACTAAAGAGGCCTCAGAAGACTATCTATATAGGAAGGGAAGACAGGGTAAAGACTTGGAAATGATAACATAAGCTAGTGTCCAATGCATAGGCCAGTTATCCAGAGTCTCACTTATCACGTCAACACATAAGCAGAGTCCTCTTTCCTCTTGAAGACGTACCTCACTGCTTGCTCTTTGACTTGTAGTCCTTCCTTATTCAGGAGGCAATAATTCCAATATGCTAGAAGGAAGTTTTAAATATTGACTGAAACTGTTATTTTAATCCAGTATTACTGCTTACTCAAAAATCTTTATGTATGTGGCATACATAAAGATAAACACTCATTTTATTAACTAGTTAAGTCAGTAAATAAACAGGAATATAGGCTAGTGATCAAGAACACAAATTCAACTCAATTTCCTGCTCTACCACTTATTAGCCATATACTCTGACAAAAGGAGAAGTATAGGGGAACCAAATAAGGGATCAGGAAAAAAAATTATAATAAAAAAAATTAACAAGCAACTATAAATCACAGACATTCTTCAGGGGATGGGGAGGGAGAGGGATCAAAATGGGAGAGAAGAACACAAGAGACTATGGTGATGGTGCAGGGGTGAATTGGTGGGAATTTCACAGGGACTATAGAAAGCATACATTGTACCAAAAGGAAGAATGATGTAAAATATATATAAATAAAATTTTTAAATTGAGGAAGAGTACATATACAAAAGAAAAATAAAAGTTTTCAAAACCTCTGCACAACCCAATTTATGTAATTGTAAAGTGGAAACAATAACAATAGTTACCTTATAGAACTATCAAAGCAAGAAATTCCTGGCACAAATTAATCACTCAATAAATTGTTGCCATTATAATGGTAACCATTTATTCACCTACTATGAGTAAGATATAAACTGGATATTACATAGACATTATCTCCAAATGTGTAATTTCTAGTATTATCATCAAATTACAAACACAAACACTGAGGTTATACACAGAGGCTATGCAGCTGACCCAGTTTATAATGGCTTATTAGGTATTTAAAACTATGTGTTTCCGGTACACAATATACTTCCAGTTTGTTTATTAAATCATTCATATAACTTTTTCTAACATTTACTTATTACTTCTATGTGCCAACTGTTGCTCTAAGTGCTATATCTATATGTTCTTTTTCAAAACCCCATGAATTAGGTCAAAGTAGTCTCATATTTCAAAAGAGTTAAGGCACAGTGGCCATTAACTTATTCAGGGTTACAAAGGTAGTAAGTGGGAGGGTTGGGACCCTGTAACTTTTTGGTTCCTTATACATCACTGACTGACACATATTACCAAGCACATACTATGACAGAATCTGATCTGAGCTCAAGAGACACAACTGGGAACCAGATAAAATCCTGTTTGGCTGTCAGAGATTGCATTACAGTGGGAGGAGACAGAGGGGCAAGCATACATGTCATGTGGTGTTAAGTACTTTGGAGAACAATTAAATACCATAGTTACTGTAGAGTTGAGAACAGCTTGGGGGACTCAGAATTGTTATTTACATTACAACATCAAGGATGAGTTGAGTGATATTTCATGGAATCAGTGGTATTTCCAGAAGGCACTAAGACTAAACTTAGTCCTGAGGAATAAGAAACAGCAATGGAAAACCCCAAGGAAGGACTGTTCTCAGCATGAAAAAGCACAAGAGAGCCCTTGTGACAGAAGCAGGATGAGGAGGGGACAAAGTGGGAGGAGATGAGGCCAGGGAGTAGATTAAAAGGGCTCGCTAGCTCATGATAAAAATATCTTATTTTATCCAAAAGTAATGGAAAACCAGTAGAGACTTTTAATCAAATAAATCATGATCTCTTCGACTACAGTATAAATAACAGACCATAAAAATCCAAAGAGAGGCTGGTTAGGAGGTTATTTCAGTTCAAATGAGAGCTGGTAATTAATTATATTAGAAGGGAAATGCTAAAATCAGTTATATATTCATAGATTAACTATCAAATATATTTGAAATTCACAGGACCTATTAATAGATTGATTTCGGACTGTGAAATAAGAGACAAGTCAAAGTCTGAACAACAGAAGAAAAAGAATTACCACTAAGTTCGATAAATAGGGCTGTGGAAGATCAAGGATGAACAGTTTATTTGAGGACATGTGAAAAAATCAACATGTGAGAGTTCAGTAAAAATTAAGTGTATGGGATCTGGGGGAAAGCAGTTACGTACTAGTCAAAATACTTCATCACACCACAAGAGGCTCCACACCTCGGCAGCTTAGCAAACACTTTTTTATTCCTCAGTCATAAAACATGGCCAAGTTGGGGCCACGGGGACTCTGCTCCAGAGTACCTTGCTTCTGAGAGGAAGACAGCAGAACTGATGTGCTAACATCTTACCAGACTCACAGCAGAAATAAATGGCAAAATGATGAATCTCACACCAGCCTGAAAAGCTTCTCCTAGAGGTGAGCTACATTATTTCCATTCTCATTTCATTGGCCAAAGCAAATTGCATGGTAAATTCTGACATTTGGGGGTGGAGGTAATAATCCTAATCTAGGGAAGAGGAAAATGTATATATAAATCTACCACGAAGATAAGAGGATACAAATTTGAGCCTTAGCAGCACAAAGAAACTAATAGAAGTTTTAAGTCTGAATGTGATCACCAAAAAAGTAATGACCGGGAAGTACAGACATCTGATATCTGGGGAACTCCAGATTTTAGAGGTCTAGATAAATAAAGAAAAGAAAAGAGTCTATAATGAAGCTGTAAATAACGTAAGAGAACAGTGATTGGTGTCCTAGATGCCAAGTAAAATAAATGTTTCAAGAATGAAGGATTGGGGCCTCCCTGGTGGCGCAGCGGTTAAGGAGTTCGACGCCCGGCCGGGGAGAATCCCACATGGTGCGGCGGACCTCTCCTGCCTCACCCGCTGCTCCCCTCAGCAGTGTATTTCTGATCTGCCTGTTCTGCTCCCCACTCTGTCTCTGGTGAACCCTCTCGCCGCCCCACACCTCTGGTCTGTACCCCAGCTTGTATGTATAAATAAATAACTCTTTAAAAAAATGTTAAAAAAAAAAGAATGAAGAATTGATCAACAGTGTGTTGATCAAACACACTTGAGAACTGGATATTGATATTGCATTTAATAATGTATAGGTTATTGGTTACATTGATGATATTACTTTTTATATAGTAATAATGGGGATGAAAGCCCGATTCAAGTGGGTTCAAGAGTAAATGGGAAGAGAGGTAATGGAGTATAGACAACTCTCAAGTGGTTTGCCACATGAAATACAAGACAATGCCAAAAGTAAAAAGCTTTTCGTTCTCTATGGGTGAATAAAGGAATACAATCAAATCAGAAGTCCAGGTTGATAGAAGAGTCTATCTAGTTCCTAAGAAAAGGGCAGATGCCATAGAAACATCAGCAACCATTCATTTTGTAAACTCTTGGAAGACAGCAGAAAAACATCCAGAGTAACACTTGGGAAATAACATTTTTCTTTAAAAATAAAAGGTAGTATCTATCTATATTTTCTAATTCATTCATACTGGTACCAGCTTTATTAAATAATTCCTTTTCTTCCCTGAAAAATCCTCTGCTTCATTCTCTGGTACTTCTGTGAGATTTAATTTCTTCTTTAGAAAATAGTATTAATCTATTATTATTGATACTTTGTTCATCTGTAGATAGGCAGGAGACTATAGAGAGAATGAAGCACTGACCCTCTTTGTCACCGTGGTACATTTACTATTTTTTTTAATAGATGTATTTTATTGTTATTTATGTCTTTTACATTTTGTATTCCGCTTGGGTAACCCACCACCAATTCACCCGTGATCCATCTCCGTGGTCCATTGTGTTCTTTTCTATTCCATTTTGTGCCCTTATCCTCCCCTCCCCCTGCCTCCCCCCCCACCTGCTGAGTGTCTCTCTCCTATTTGGTTTCCTTATAGTCCTGTTATACGTGAAACCATTCAATATTTTTCTTTTTCTTTCTGGCTTATTTCACTGAGTATGATCCCCTCTAATTCCATCCATGTCACTGCAAATTGCATGTGTTTATCTTCTTTGAATGCTGAATAGTATTCCATTGTGTATATGTACCACATCTTCTTGATCCAATCATCTATTTTTGGACATCTGGGTTGCTTCCATACCTTTGCTATTGTGAACAGT